>CATIWF010007975.1:0-46794 GCA_949630135.1 Balakata baccata | reverse complement strand
TTTTAGTGATACTTGTCTTTGGACATGATTTGTGGAACGCGTGTCCAAATCCCCTCAAAAAATAGTCATGTCAAACTAGCCGAAATAATAGAAAATGAAACCATATAAACCAAAATCAATTCGATTTTTAGTTTGGTTTTGCACAACCTAGTACCAACTGAAAGCTTAGGAATGAAACACATGGGAATAAATCTGAGCTCTTTTTTTAATTTCTTTCATTTTATACTACTTCACTAAACTATTTGGTTCGGAAATCATTAATTTGACACCATCTTGTTAGAAAAATGAGGGTGGAGATGCTTCAACTCGTCAGTAAGAAACAAGAATATTAGATGGCACAAAAAAAAAAAATAGTGAATAAACTAACAAGGTAATGAAAATGGTTGAAATTATTGGAGACGAAGGAAAAAGAAATAAAAGCTAAAATGGCAAAGTTAAGAAATAGCATATTCAAGTTTAATTTAATATGTTACTTGAGTTACCTTCCAAATCAATTTTGAAAGATACATGTACATATCACTATATGATTTGATTAATCTACAGATTATATGATAGACTGAATCTACTTAAAAATTTCTCTAAGTTTAGATAACATGCCATCCACAATGCAAGGAGTAAGCACTTGAATGGAAATGTAATCGGATGGAAATGTAACTTACCTTGAAGGAAAGGAAGAAAGAAAAATTTAAAAGTTTCATTACCTACAATTGAGAACGACCACAATCCAGCACCACTTAACACCAAGATTCTTTTGTCAAATATGCATCTCAAGTTATGGTTGCAGTCAACAAAATTGCCAGTTAAAAAGTTGCATATGTACGGGCATAACATGGCAAGCATAATGGGCAAAATATACATATAGTTAGAAAAATAAATATCTGTTTTATCGTAACAAATTTACCAAAGGATCTTCCTCATCCTGAGGATTCTCGAGAGCTGTTATGTGTTTCTTAAATGAAGCGGCAGCTTCTTCCCTTTCCTCTATTTTTCCCAGTTTGTCAAATACTATGGCCATTAAGTAGAAAGCCTCAGCAGCCAACTCATGATACTGTCCAGCAAAAGCAATCATCTTGTAAACCATACAGACATAAAACACTTAATAATCTGACTTATCTACAAAAACCTCAAGCAAACAAGAATTCAACGGAAAGCAAATAACTGCACACTGAAAAGGCAGAGGGCACTAAACTGCAATATCAAACAATTTCATAACATCAAAATGCAGCATTTTTCCCCTGAATCTTGCCATATGTTTTTGAGTTTGGTCGATAGACATGTTACCAATAACTAAATTGGAAAAGAAAAACCTGTTATGCCATAATAATGGCTTCATTCCTCCTTAATTGAAAAACTTTTAGTTCTTATTAATATCAGAAGGATAATTTCAAAAAAAAAAAATGATATTTCTTTTCAGAATTTTTCAATTAGCACCCTCAGCTCACAGATCTTTTATTTGAGCCCATATCGCCAAAATTAACAAATTTCCATGAATGAGTTAATAACAAGTCGCCACTAGATACAAGAAAAGGAATAGGGGTCAACTAAATCAAGTTCCACCATTTTTTCCCTCTTTTCAAAAACTTTACTGCTGCATTTAGTAATTTAGCTATCTGCAAACCAAAGTGATCCTTAAGCATTTTAATTGAGGTACCCAAATGAACAAAAGTTAATAGTTAAAAGGATTATCCATGCAATGTTACATTAATTGAATTTGAAGTTAAAATATATATATATATATATATATATATATATATATGACAGACCAACTTCTTTGTCCAAAAATTGGGTGAAATAACAAACAGTTGAAGTTTGGTCCACAAATAACCCACAGATTAGTTACAGCATGACATTTCAATTTACGGAGACTATAACTCACCTCCAATACCTGAAGCTCATTTGAAGCTTGCCTTAAAGGATCTAGTACAACTTCAGAATCTTCAAAAACTACAAAGATAAACCGCAAAATGTAATAAGAATATCAGCAACTTCCAGGAAGATGTGAAGCGCACGAAATTGGAAATCAAACAAGCCGATGGATTTATAGCAAGAATTTATATTTTTTACCGTAAGTAGAGAAAGCACATTGAACATGTATACCAATTCAATAAGCTCAATAAACTGTAATGAGCCATACGTGATCACAAAATATGTAACAAAAGCCAAGTCAAATAAAGTTGAAAAAAGAAAATCAAAATATTATTCAAGAAGTTGGGATAACCATTAATAAAGCTCAAGGGCATGAACAGACAGTAAACTGATTTTGATTGATCTGTAGATTCAAAAATATATATACATTACGTGAATTTAGATAACTACTAAGAAAAATATGAAGGCTGTAACTGGCAGGTTGAAGTTTTCATTTACATAACTAACTCCTAAAGCTTAGGCTATTCTAAATATAAAACAGCGGATAATATTCCTAAAATATACAGCAAATCAACATTTCCCCTGAAAATGGTGTGTGCATATCTCTCATACTCATCTTGCATACAAAAAAAGAGAGCACATAGCTCCACAATATGTTGGGATTCTTTTTGTAATTTCCTCTTTTATTTAAAAAGCATGATAATTACAAAAATAACACAAACAACACTACAATAAAGACTACATAATTAGCTATTAAAACTTAGACTTTCCTAAAATGTTATACAGCTGCTAATATTCATAAAATATATACAGCTATCAATAATAACAACAACAACAACACACACACACACACACACATATATATAGATCAACGGGGTGCAATCATTGCCACAGGCATGGTTCTGTCTGTATTTGTAATTGCATTTAACATTATGAACACCAGCAAAGCAGCTGTTACATCTATAACTGCATTGCATGGCAAACAATGCCTAATGCCTCACTTAAGATTGAAGTAAGGTATGACATTGTGATAAAATATGTGGCTCCTAAGAAATCAAAGAAATACAACTGCAAAAAATCAATAAACGGTTGATGTGAGTGCGAGATTGTCTGAATTTGATAGTTGAGATTAATTTTTTTGTCTTTTGCATTTTCACATTTTGAACTATTGTGATCCTAGATAGAGTTCTTGCGAATCCAAGAAATATCATACTATCTGAAATTTTAAATATTGATTGTATGAATGTTGAATGTCGATATGAACTTTGGTTTGGTTGTGTTTTTTATTTCTGAATTTGAAACCATTACTATCAAAGATATAGTTCTTTCAAATCCAAGGTATGCACACTTGACCATTCAACTTTTTGAAGAGATGTTTGCCTGTGTGGCATACCAAAGGTCCAGCTGGTATATATGAAAAATACCTTTCGAAACAACACCCTCAGTGATTATCAAGTTTTCACATCCTGTTGAGACTGAAGAGTGCATTGAAAAAATAAAATAAAAAAAGACACCGTTACACAAATAGAGAGAGAACCTGAATAGCTTGGATCAGAAAGATAGCATTTTGCTTCAACAATTCGAGCCCTAGCTCGGAGCTCCAGACCTCCATGGCCAAGAACCAATGGAAGAGCCCCATGTACAAGCGTTAAGGCCCTTTTTGTATGATTTGATCCCAGTGACAGCCACAACTCAGCCAGAGTGAGAGTAGCTGACGCCTTAAGAAGATCCAAATTAAAAGACTGGCAAAATGAGAGGCCAGCCAATGCATATGGAAGCCCTAAAACAGCATTGCCTGATTTCTGTTGACAACAGAAAAACGAAACTTTAATGTAACAGCAATTCAATTAGATAATGACTCCACAACATATACTTGAAATGACAGATAGACATAATGAGGAGTTAATTGATCAAAGAAGACATCTAATGGGAAACAAAATATGATTAGTATTGATGAAGGCAATAAAAGAAACATATATAGCTGATTAAAAAAACAAAGTAACAGAAAATGGGAATCACTTTTAATTTTGGCAGGTTATTTTTCAGTGGCTGGGGTACTTTAAGCAGTCAGCCTATTATAAAGAACAGGAGCACTGTAGTATTTATGCCAAAGTTTTGCCGAGATGGCTAAAGATGTTCTGAGCTTCATTTTTTTGTAGCGGTCAATTCAGTTGAGAAGTATGGTTTAAGGAGGAATTAATTTTATATGGATTTTGGAACCCAAATAGGTCATAGAACAGGCTAGAGTTATTCCAAGTCTATTAGTACCATGCTTGTAAAGCATTATTATTCTTTGATAGAATAAACAAATCTTTTCATGGATTAACAAATTCAAAGTTTAATAGAAGTGCATTTATGAATTTCAATTGAAATATCAACCAAGATTGCCATAAATAAAATTTTGAATTGAAAGTTGACCAGGTTCAAGTCATGAAATTAAATTATGGGCCTCCATATCAAGAAACACATCCATGAGAAAGTTCTTCTATCTAATATTTTATTTTACTTGGTATCATTCTGCATGCAACTTGCAAGAAATTAAATGAATCTCAACTCCCATCTATCCCCTAAGAAGTTTGCAAAGGCCAACACCTTGGCATCGCATGAGGTCTAATACTACAAGCTAGCTTAAATCTCTCAATAATCTTGAGGCAAATGTTCTGTCATACCTTGTGAATTTCAGCAAGCAGAAGAAGAACAGTGGCATTCTCAACCTGCATATTGAATTTGTAACACATGCAAAAGACGGAATGTGCAACAGCTGCTGCCTGCAGAAGAAGACTGCATCATGATAGGTAGAAGTCTTCGGCAAAAGGAATAATATGTACTAATATTAGAAGAAACAAACTACATTAGTAGAAGAAATTTAAGAAAGAAGCATATTGAGCCCATTGGGAATGTGAATACAACTAGGGCAGAATCAGATAAAATTTTGATTGATGCTAGGCATCAAGTTTGACGAGCTCATAATAAATATAGAAGTATTTAAGTCAAAGGATATTATTTAATTTAAAGTTTATCATTGAAATTTTTCAAATTAAATAACTATTAGAAAAATGTCTGGTCGAGTTTACCAGACAATATATAAACAGAATGTAATAGATTCACAAACTTGCAATGAAGAATTCTGTTCAAGTATGTATCCGTTACTAGCAACACCTGTCATGTCAAAGAAAATATGAACCAGCCACAGATTTCTGTACCTACAGAATTGATAAATTTCAGAGAAGAGAGAAAAAAAGGAGAATTTTAGAATAAAGAATTACTGTGATTTTCCATTCTTCAATACAAGGGTTTATAATATATATACTGCCTTCTGCATCCAAATAAGGAAATATATAGCTAGCTTACAGACCTAAAAAATCAACCTGCCAATCCCTTAATCACAGCACTATACTGAATCCCTTGATCATTGCAATTATTTCTAGCATCCTAACAAAAAAATGAACATGCAGTGTAGCATCTACCATCTATCCAGTCAAAAATCTCAAGTACAAGAATAATGAGCATTTAGTAGCGAAGTTCAAATACCATCTACCAAAAGAAGATACTATAATTAAAACCTTTGTTTTATCATATGCTCAATTGTCAAAGATTCTAAATCCTTAATATTCAGTGATACATCACCATAATCACAGATTAGATACTCATTTCAAGTCAATATCTCAACAATAACAATGGTTTTCAAAACCAGCTCAGTCAACAAACCACAAAAGGTAGAGGATCAAGGGCTAGATGTTCAAGTGGGATCGAACCGAGGTTGAACCAGTCAAATGCAGTTCTTTCAAATATAATATTTAACGTGTTACATATATAATAAAATGTAGGGTGAAAAAAAAAATAAAAAGAAAACCCTTATATTAAGCATATTTTATGCATACTAATATGTTCAAAAAAAACTAATATCCATCAAATTAATATATAAATATCCAAAATATTTTCATATATATATATATATATATATATAAGGCAATTCAAATTTTAATTTATAAATAAAAACCAACAACAAAAATTACATCCTACAATTTTAGTTTTATTATATTTACCCAAAAACCAAAAGAAATATCTTTTATAATTTATTTTAAGAAATTAGCTTTACCTAAGATTTGAGTGAGTTTTTTAGAATTTATATAATTCCATTATATAGCAATACTATAAAATTAATTAAAAAATGATAATTATGTCTAAAGAGTTATATTATTTAAATTGTCAAAAGAAATTTCACTTTTATCCTATAAGCTACAACTTTAAATTTTCTTGTATTTAGTTTGACAATGTGGAACAATAGTTAAAATATGACTTATCAAAAAAATAAAACTAAAGTTGCTTCCTTACAACCATAACTAATTTATTATGGATGATGCTCTCCATTCAAATTATTATGGTAATGAAATATTCCTCCTTCCACTGCAGTGGCCATCACCTACAGCTAGACAATCAAAATTCTTTAGAACTTGAAAAACCAGCAATTTCTTGAACCCGTCAGCCTTCACCTTCATAAATTTGTCTAGTGTTTTGGCCATCATAGTTAGCTTTTCTACAACCATAATTTGAATTCAAGAAAAACTATTGTTTCCCACATTGGAAACTAGTGGAGGTGACCCTGACACTTCCTCTATAAAAGGGATAAGGCTCAGCTAAATTGGCTTTTAGGAATCAAAGCTCAACGTACCAAACCAGTTGACCCGTGACCAGACCAGGTTACTGGTTCGCAGTTAAAACACCTGATGGCCAATTTTTCCACCGGTCCAATACGCTCCAGGTTTAGTAGTAAGAACCCACCCAGTTTTGAGGTTGATTCCCAGTTAATCTAGTTGAACCTGCCATGCTGGGCCGGGTTTAACAACCATAATATAACATTATCCATGATAACAAATTTAAAAAATTAGCTACTGTAAGCTTTTCAATAATTTTCTATCCAAATTCATCATGAACAACCACTTTTAACCATACATTGTCAACTGAAATTTTTAGTAAACAAAATATAAATGATTGACGAATCAATGTTCCACCAACCCTAGCTCTTGCTGGATGAATATTTTACATTGAATGGTTCTCTAGGTAAAGTACTGCACATTCAAAACTGAGCATCCAGAAGATGAAACAAACTGAAATTGTGGGATGAATAGACTAAATCTTTAGGTTTTCTTCAAATGTTACAGTATCAAACTAAAGATCATTTGTAAACATGCACAGAATTTCATTTGAAGCTTAGACCATATTGCACATCAGATGAAGCTATTACTTTTAACCTTTTTCAAAAAAGATTTGATCAAAGGAGATGATCAAAGACGAATATAGGGCTGGGAAATAAGGTATCGTTGTCTAGAAATAACGGGAAACAGGTATTGGAGAAATTAACACAGCAAAGCCTTCATAGCCGACAAAGTCTGCTGTAAAAGCCTCAGAAGCAACAGAAATAGAAGCCAAAAATTGAAGTCACTTTTAGTTCACACTGATGAAATATTCTGATTTCATTCTAATTTATTCATTTTTCAAGTAATTTTCATTTTATTTTAAATAAATCTTTGGTTTTCTTTTCAAATTACAATTTATTTAATTTCTTCAATTGGCTTGCTTAAGTTTTCGAACTGTTATAAGTTTATGTTTTCTCGATATCTATTTCTACACCAGTACATCTATATTTTGGCATCTTATCCGCAAGCAAAAGTAGAATTGGGGAAAACAATGCACTCACAAAGTTATGACATATAAATAGATAAAAAGAGAAGGAAAAAGATTAAAATCCTACAATTCAATATTTTTACGAGAATTTAAATTACAACATTTGTGGTCAATTTGCTGTTAGCCATACATTTATTTGCTTTCAAAATCTTCATCTTTTCGTTGCCAAATCACTTTCAAACTCAAATCAACTCAAACAATTAAAGAACTAAACAATAATAATAATAATAACAACAACAACAAACTCAAGTATTTGCTCCCTGAAAATGTTATAAATTGTATCACTTATTCTAGATCTAAGTTTTGTTCAAATTTTATTATGGTCATGGAAAATGATCAAGATCATCTAAGGTTGGTTTTTGCTTGTGAGAAGACAGTTGGTTTTTGAAATTTGACTAAGATTGAGAATAATAATTACATAGTCTTGTTAGAGTAGAGAGGATCACTCTACTACGTGTAGCAATTAAAGAGGTTCAATTTCGTGCCTGGGTGCTCCTCATCATTACTTTCCTTGCGGATGTGTTGATATTGGTAATACTTAGAATTGGATTTGGAGCAGCTAGCATTGAAGAAATCACATATGTACATAAATGAAAAGAAAAGCAAAATAACTTCGTACTTCAGTTGACAGGCTAAAATCATCAATACTACTTTAGGAACAATGACAGATTAGAGTGTCTCAGCATATATAATAATGTCTTGAAGAAAACAAAAAGATCTCAATAATTCAGCATGAGAAAAAGGAAAATTTACGAAGAAATTTCAGCAAACGAAAATAAATAAACCTCACTGAATTGCTTTGCAGCAAGCAATGTACGGGCACGGTGAAGGCTTGCTACTCTTTTTAATTCCATGTCCACACCAGTGACAGGTGATGCCAAGACTCCAAGTTCATCACATAATTGTTGGGCCAGCTTCAGATGTCCCCTAAATAATGAAATAAATCTAACTTAATTTAAGAGTAAATATAAACTTCAAATGGAATCGACCAATGTAAATTTTTAGAAATCTATAATATTAAAGTTGGCTCACCTATGTAAGGCACGTTCATGAAGCAGCTGCAGTTTTAGTAGTAGAATTACTGATCTTGAGACAGACAGGAACTTTGCTTCTGCAACTTTAAGAGCCACGAAGGCCTCTGGAGGTAGACAGACAAAGGAAAAAATAGCAAATTGGCAAAATAAACAATGCCTAAAATGGAATTTTAAGACTCTTCTGAAGTGCCTAGTCTGTTGGATAAAACAGATTGAGAGTCTATTTGGGGTGCATCATGCATGTGTGTGAAGATAAAGGTGTTTTGCTATGCAATCGACCTCAAATTAAATAGGAAATATTTCTGCAGTAAGAAAAAGAATACTCTGGAAAATCAAGAAAAATTTTAATTTGAAAATTCTTTCCCGCTCATTAGAAAGGAAATTTTACTAAGCCAATACAATTACAAGTGAGAGAAGTCTGATATAAGCCTGGTAAAACTGATCCCTCTGGAAAAGGATGATCACATTTACAATGTTCTGATAGCACGTAGACACATCACATAACATTTAAAGACTCTCCAATTAGTCGATCTAAGAATCCCAAATTCATCAATCTAATATATATGGCTGAATAATATCAGGACACGTATCTTTTAAATGGATCAGTTAAAAAAATTATTGCTGATTCAACCTAAAAAATGCCATATGAGCAACTAAGCAAGCATGTCCTGATATGAGAAAAACATGATAGGAAGTGAATACATTGATTCAAGAATCAGTACCGAAGAAAGACTTGAAAGACAAAACTAAAATAATAAGAAATTGCTCATAATCAGGATACCATGTATTGTGATATCACTGATTCCTAGCCATCATTATATACTGATGTTATGATAAAAAAATTAAAATCATACTTTTAAAAATTAAGATGCTAAGTGCTATATTTTTTCTAATTCCACGTTAAGACTTTCCACTTCCAAATGCCTCTCATTCCCCCCTTTTGTTAATTTCCAAATAGATCCTGTTGCAAACACTATTCTTCTTGCAGCTGTTCTGCTCTTCTTGATAATGTATAATCACTTTTCACAATGATAACAACAGACTAAATATACCATGTGATGATAATAAGCCTGTGCAATTGGCAATAGCTGAAGTACAAATTATGATAAAGATTATCTAATAAACTTCACCTCTACCCCAAGAGCAGCCTCCTAGGAAATATTTCCCAAGTATTTGAGTATTTCAAGCCAACCTAGTCTATCACAAAAATGAAGAAAACATGATAGAATTGTAAAGCTCCAATAGAAAATACTAAGCATCAACCCAATCTAGCTGCGGTCCATTATATGAATCCCTCATCCTTTCTTCTGTGTCAGAGAGAATTTCAAACGTGTTGCAGTGATTCTAAGTCCTTGACTCCATACTGTCTTCGGACCACTTCTTTATCTTTCCACCATTATAACATGGATATGCTCATCTCTCATACCACTTACATCCACTAATTAGAATTGGACACATCCAAGCCATAATATAACTCTCCCTCAGCTTGCCGTCATATAATGCCACTTCCACCATCCAAGAAATGCACTCATTCCTTGTACGCTCCTTTCTCATATTTCTAGACATCCACCTCAACATATTTATTTTGACTAAATTTAGGGGCATGTAACTCACTATCCCACACCCACTGCCATAAATTATAAAGGGCATAATTGTGATTATAAAGGACTTTCCTACAATGGGCATGTAATTTCACATTCCAAAACGTGCCCCAAATTATAATGTGTATAATTGCATATTCAGACTTACCTGCAACTAGTAATGGATCCTAAAAATGCATAAGAAAAATATTCACTTCTCGATCCAAATATCATACTCATCTCCCAATGTATATTTACAGGACAACACTAGATACCAAAAATAATCACTTCCAGAAACTTCCACACCTCAACCCATTTCATATATTCTCCTTACATTGTTAAAGTTACCCAACACATTTGCATTCTAATGGCTAGAACATCTAAATTTCCAAGATATTCTCCATTACTATTACATCTGGTTATCCTTGATGATGTTCATCCATAAGAATAATGTCGTCAGCAAAAGAGCATATACGAAGGACTATCAAATTGTAATTTTAATTTGTTAGTTCCCCTAGGGCAAAATAAAATGATAGTAAAAAAAGTTATGCGCCTAAAGGTCTTATTAGAGTACACGACTGCTAAACTCCTTCATATCACATGCAATAGTGTACTCACCAGCTATGCCTTCACACATGTTCTTCAACATATATCTGCACTGAACATATACTTCAAGTTCAACAACCATAGAATATCTCCTGATGCTGTCATAAAAATTTTCTAAAGGACCCGCATTGTCACGTGCATCTAAAAGTCAAATTCTATCCAACATAGTACTAAGACAAATCTTGCAGAGTAAATTCTATACTTGGAACATTGATTCCAGAAAAACTAAGCTAATTCCAAGAGAAAAGGATTGAAAACTCAGTATTAATTTTAAAACCAATATATGATGTTTTAATAATCTTGAATTTTGAAGAACAGATAAATATTAAGTCCTACTTAAACATTTACATAAAATTTATTCTGAATGTGTTCTACAAATGCAATATTCCAAAAACAAAGTGTATGACTAAACCAATGTGTTTAAGTAGTCAATCCAACCTTTGTATCCTTGGAAGACTGCCAAATGTTGGATGAGCTTTGCATGCACTACCGCTGCATCTGATGAACTTCACACAACAAAGACAAGTTCAGTCTCATTTAGGCTCTGAATAAGGAAAAAAATTAAAAAAAAAGAAAAAGGAAAAAAAATAAAACAGAATGATTAAATCTTTTGAGACTACGACTAAAATTACCTTGAGCTATCAATGAAGCAAGTAGCATAAACCAGAGCATTTATTCGAGCAAGTGGGGCGCTGTTGACACAGGTAAAATAGAACAAGAAGCAGTTAGAGAAATTTATTCAATTGTTATAACAGTGAAAACAAGTTGGAAAATTCTAGAAATTAAGCCATTTGTGAAATAAAATCAGCTGGCCAAGAATTCCCAAAATCCTACAACAGTGAAATTGTGAATGTGATACCACTAAAAAGAATGGCATATAAGAATTTGATAAGTATAGGATAGAAGTCATAAAGTTGAGAATATCATCATCCAATTGCCACATTCCTTTCCCATTTTTCTACTTCAAGCTCAACAACTCAACTCAAACCTATAAAGTTAAATGTGGAAAAAAAGAAGTGAAATAATTGAACATAATTCTGATACAACTTTTCCCAGTCACAAATTACATAATAACTCTAATAAATTATCTTGTTTGTAGGGACAACAATATAGTATACCACTTCCAGGTTCTACCACTCAATGATATAGGTCGACAAGAAGATAAGGCTGGAAAAATCATTGGATTCCTGATTTATCGTTCCCCATAAGCAAACACCTCAAAAATAGGAATAAAACCTTGATTCCCAATTCTTTGGTTACAGATTACAAATTGCTGCTATTAATAAGAGTATACTGGGTCATCAGACATTATTGGAAGCCTACAAATAACAAATCTGAATAACCAGGAACAACTATAATTAACAGGTCATTCAATTTTGTTGAAGATCACCTGCCATATGTCTCCCAGGCAGTGGCACGGATTAAGTATGAAGAACCTAATAATTGTAGAACAGATCTGGGAATTGAACTTGATTGAACACAGGATTGAAGAGCATGAGAATTCTCTCCACATCCATTCTCCTGGGTCAACACTAGCGAACCAATTGGATTTGTCAAATTTTTAAGCCAAGTAGTACTAAAAGCACCATCAATCATCACAGCGGAGGGTTCGGAGGCAAATTCATTAATCAGATGAGAACATAATCTCAGTTCCTATGTTAATGAAAAAGGAACAGAATGAATTAGAAGGAAAATATAACTGAAAGTCTTATCTGGTATAGGAATAGGTAGAAAATAATCACAAAAAATGTAAATACCTTGCAAACATTGATTGGACACGTTTTAAGTTTCATGGAAGCTTTGGGACCAAATGAGAGCAGAGGTCTTTGTACATGCTGCATGTAATATTGATACAACTCACTCATGTAAGTAGAAGCATAGGTAAGGGTAGCCTTCCCCATGAACACTTTCCACAGCACCAAAAACAATCAATCCTCTCATATATCCAGAATTTCCGATGTCCTAAAAAGACTATTCTAATAAAGCTCACAGCATATATTTCATGACAAGTCCATGCAAATAATATGCATATAAAAAAATGTTGAAAAAATCTTCATAATTATTCCGTAGTATGACCCCTGGTTCCTGAACAAGCATAATGCAAAAGCAGTAATATGAATAGGGAGTTTAAATTTGCATGTTCATTTTGCGGACATGTGATTGCATATTCATGTCTCTGTGAATGCTACTGCACATTAAAATATTTTTCTTTAGATTCAATATAATAAAGTTAAATGAATAAGCACTACATCAAATTTGTAACCCATTGGACCCACCAATTGTTTTGTACAAAACATATATATTTAATTATAGTCATAAGCACTAAAGGCTACTTTGATTGGAAGGGCAAAAAAAAAAAAAAAGAAGCAATGATAAAGAGATTTTTGCAGATAATCTAAGAAGGTTTAGGCCATCAAGTTAATGGACTATTAGACCAACAAGGTAATGCGCTAACACAAGAATGCTGGATTAACACGTTCACGTTATAATTATTCTAGAAGATAAGAAACCAACAGCAACAATAGTGATAGACAAGTCAATTTTGGCCATTGTCAATAGTGATAATGTCCATATTATTACAATTCTAGAAGTCCAGGAAAAGTAGAGCTTCACTTCCTCACCATCAAATCAAATTTGGCCATCGCAAGATGATTAGAAGCAACTAATCTTTTCAACTTTAAACTTTCAGCTCTCTTTAGAGACTCTCTCAAGAGAACAAACAATTGTTGTGCAATAGACACTGAAATGCCCACGCTGGTCATAGGTGAGTAGGATGTTCCAAGTATTCCAGCTGTAGTTGAGCTACCAATTTCAGAGAGCATGCTGCAAATAGCCGCTAAAGTGTATGCAAGACAGCTGTCATTACTTTGCTGCAGAAATTCAATTATAATCAGAAACTACTAAAATATAACAGTATATCACACATGCAACATCATGTTGAAGAAGCAATTCCATTAAATCCATTTTGAACCAATAAATAATCCACCAAGTGTTTGTTTGGTCAATATAAACACAGAGATGGGAATATATTTATTGTGTATATTGCTACAAGCTTTAAATATTTATATACCAAAATTGAATACTAATAAGGCAACTATACTAATTAGCATACTACACTAATTAGGGTATTTACAGCCACTAATTTGGGGATTATATTCTTTAATACTCCCCCTCAAGCTGGAGCATAGATATTAATCATGTCCAACTTGTTACAAAGATAATCAACTCGAGCCCCATTTAAAGCTTTAGTGAAAAAATCTTCCAATTGTTCTCCTGTCTTCACATATCCTGTTGAGATCAAACCTTGCAGTAGTTTATCCTGAACAAAGTGATTGTCAATCTCAATATGTTTTATTCGTTCGTGGAAAACAGGATTAGAAGCAATATAAAGAGCGGCTTGATTATGACACCACAACTTTGCTGGTACCGTAATATTGAGATTCACCTCAGTCAAGAGTTGACATATCCACATAATCTCACATACAGACTATGTCATGGCCCGATATTCCAATTCAACACTTAAACGTGATACAACATTCTGCTTTTTACTTTTCCATGAAACCAAATTTCCTCCAAAGACGACACAGTAGTCTGATGTAGATCTTCTATCAATCTTTGAACCTGTCCAATCGGCATCTGAGAAACACTCAATATAAGTGAGTCCATGATTCGCATACAAAATACTATGTCTAGGGGGCCCTTTCAAGTAACACAAAATTTGTTCTAAAGCTGTCCAGTGATGAACTGTTGGTGACGACATAAATTGACTCGCAATACTAACAGAATATGCAATATCTGGACGAGTCACAGTGAGATAATTCAACTTCCCAACCAATCTTCTATGTTTTTCAAGATCTTCAAATAGTTCACCATCGTTAGTAAGTTGCACATTAGGAATCATCGGAGTACTTGATGGTTTTGCCCCCAATTTTCCTATTTCAGACAACAAGTCAAGCACATATTTCCGCTGAGATAGGAAAGTACCTTTCTTACTCCTTACTTCAATACCCAAAAAATACTTCAGCATTCCTAAGTGTTTAGTGTGAAACTGAGTATGAAGAAAAGACTTTAGAGATGAGATTCTCACACTATCGCTTCCAATAATAACAATGTCATCAACATACACAACTAACAAAATAACCCCAGATTCAAACTATCTATAAAAGACTGAATGGTCAGAGATTTACATTTTCGCATCCCAAACTTCTCAACTACCTGACTAAACTCGTCAAACCAACCTCGAGGACTCTGTTTTAAGCCATACAAAGATTTGTGAAGGCGACAGACTTTTCCAAACTCCCCCTGAGCAACAAACCCTAGAGGTTGCTCTAGATAAACTTTCTCATAGAGATCACCATGGAGAAAAGCATTCTTGATATCAAACCGATACAAATGTCAATTATGAGTAGCTGCTGTAGAAATAAACATTCTGACAGATGTTAGTTTAACAACCGGAGAAAAAATGTCAGAATAATCCACTCCATAGGTCTGAGCATAGCCTTTAGCAATAAGACGGGCCTTTAAGCGGGCAACGGACCCATCAAGATTCACCTTAACTGTGAACACCCATTTGCAGCCAATAGCACATTTCCCTATAGGTAAATCAACTAAGGTCCAAGTACCATTGTCATCCAAAGCGTTCATTTCCTCCAGCATTGCATTGCTCCATCTAGGATGAGACAAGGCTTCATGAATAGTTTTAGGAATAGTGATGGAATCAAGGGATGCAACAAAGGAACAAGAAGAGGGTGACAGGTGATGATAAGAAACAAAAGAAGAAACATGATAAGTACATTGGTGCTTACCTTTACGCAAGCGATAGGAAGATCATCACTTGAAACAGGGTCTGATGACAGAGGAGTTGGTGCACAACATGGATCAAGAGGGTGTTATCTTCTAGAATAAACCTAACGAATGGGGGGCCCGACAGGAGCCGAGTCAGGAACTCATTCAGATGATGCGATAGTGTAGACTAACAAATCATCATCCTCTCCCTAATATGCTGAAGCAAAAGATGAGAAATATGGTGTTTCTTCCAGAAAAGTGACATCATAGAATACAAGATACTTGTTAAGATCAGGACAATAACACCGATATCCTTTTTGCAAATGTGAACATCCAAGAAAGATACACTAATGATTTGGGGTCTAATTTAGTGACGTGGATGAATATCGCGAACAAAACAAGTACCACCAAATATCCTAGGTTCAATAGGAAACATTGATTTAGTAGGAAAGAGGATATTGTAAGGAGTCTCACCATGAAGAACAGAGAAAGGCATGAGATTAATCAGAAAGCATGCTGTTGAAACTGCATTAGCCTAAAAAGTTTTAGAAACATTCATTTGGGACAAAAGAGCTCTTGTTGTTTCAAGGAGATGTCTGTTCTTTTGCTCTGCTACTCCATTTTGGGATTCGGTATCAACACAAGATATTTGGTGAATGATGCCATTTTGAATCATATAATTCTGAAAAGCTAACAAATATTCTTTGACATTATCACTTCACAATGTATGGACAGAAACATTAAATTGTATTTTAACCTCAGCACAAAAGTGAGTAAACAATTTTGAACGACTTTTCATTAGATATAACCAAGTCATACGAGAATAATCATCAACAAAAGTTACAAAATATTTAAATCCAGTTTTAGATTGAACTGGACAAGGACCCCAAACGTCAGAATGAACTAATTCAAAAAGAAAACTTGCTCTTTTATTGACTCTTGGACTCGAACTAAAACAATGATGTTTAGTAAACTGACACGACTAACAATCTATGGGATAACCTACTGAACTGAAGACAACTTTTTAAGCAAACGAAGAGATTGATACCCCAACCGACAATGCACCTGAAACGGGAATGTAACTCTAGAGCAGGCAATAGATCTAGGTATGTGGGTGTCAAGAATTTAGAGACCTCCTAATTCATGTCCTTTACAATAATCTTCTTCATCGTAAGATCTTGAAATATGCAATGATCAGAAAAGAATGAGATGCAGCAATTAAGAGTGAGTAATCTGGCTTACAAAAATCAAATTGAAAGATAATTGAGGTAAATAAAGAAAAGAGATGGATTTATGCAACTGAAAAGTAGAAAAGAGGCTAAAATTACCTATCATATGATCTGTGGCACCAGAATCAATGACTCATTTGGAGGAGATGGAAACAAGACATGCATTGGATTTACCTGAATCTGCAATGGCAATAACTAGAGTAGATGAAGATTTCAATGATTCCTGATACTAAGAGAACTTGGCAAATTCATCTGCAGAGATAAGAATTGATTTCTCAGATGTATCCGTAGTGGTTGCACATGAATAGTGTGAGCTTTTTTATTTCTATTATATGATAATAATGGCATACAATCACTCCCGATGCTCAAGGCTCGAAAGAATTGGATCCCCCTCCTTTACCACCACCTCTATAATAAGAACATCTAGACTCATGATTTTAGCTGACAAGAGCACTATTGCACTGAATAGGTGAAGTTCCCTATGTGCAAAGTATCTTGCTAAAAACATCATGTAAAGAAGAAATTTCAAAACTTGAGAGTATCTGAGACTTCGCAGTCTCAAATTCAGGAGGGAGACCAGCTAGAAAGCTCATAATTGCCATCTACTCCCGTTGACTCTGCTGAACCTTCACAACAAAACTAAATGGCAATAGCATATTAAGTTGTTCATAAGTTTTATTAAAATCCATAAAATAAGCAGTAAGAGACTAATCTTGCTTCTCTATACGATAAAATGCTTTGCAAACCTCATAAATTCGGAAAAGATTCTCTTTCCCAGAATATAAGAAATCTAAATAATCCATCAATTCTTTGACATACAATGATTAATCAAGCCAATGACCTCACTATCAATGGAATTACGAATCTGCAAAAATAATCGAGCATCCTCCCTTAACCATGTCTGTTTAGACTTATCTTTAGGTGGATTGTCAGTCATATATTGGTCTTTTTCAATACTCCGTAAATAAAGACGAATCTCCTTGCTCCAATCCATATAATTAGAGCAATTGAGTTTGTGTTCCGTAATTTTAGACATTACCGGAATCACATCAGAAATACTAATTGTCTTTTTGTTAGCCATAACTCACACAAAAGCAATAATCCCAACAAAATAAAAGCAACAAATCAAAACCAGAATCTGCAAATCCGAAAAAGTGAGTAGCAAAACCGAAAGAGTATAATCTTAACCAATTGTATAGATAGAGGCGAACCAAACAATGGTGACCGGAGATTATGGCGACGGAGGACACACCGGCACTTGATTCTACAGTAAGAGATTGGGGTGGCGCGTGAAGCTCACCCGCCGAGTGTCTAACCACCGGATTCTGAGCGGGAGCTGATCGGCTGGCGGCGCTTGTCCCTAGGTAGGCGGTGACAACAGAAGATCACTCCAAGTAAATGATCCAATTTCGGAACCCTAATTTGTCAAATTGACAGATAACCTAAAGTTGGAAAAATATGTTCCAGATCCAAATCCCACTCTCTAATGCTCCGATACCATGTAAACACAGATATATGGGAATATATTTCTTGTGTATATTGCTACAAACTTTACATATTTATATACAAAGATTAAATGCTAATAAAGCAACTACACTAATTAGGATACTATACTAATTAGGGTATTTACAACCACTAATTAGGGAATTATATTCTGTAACAGTCGAGTTTTTGCTTTCTAGCAGTTGGCAACTGAGCATCACTAGATGGAAAAAAGCATTCAGTAATTAAACATAAAAGTTAGACGTCTGCATTCTTGAACACCAGCATCTTGATTTTCACCAATTTAAAACCAACCAAGACAATTTTAAAATTAGACTTCTGAAATTTAAAGTCTAAGGGAACCACCATCACTCTACATGCCAAGAAAAAATATTTATTAACATACCCATGCTATCCACCCAAATGCACATGTACATACACCCCCAAAGAGATGGGTTTGAATCCATTGAGTTAACTGAAACAGGAAAGGTGGGAGCCAAGCCATGTCGTACCCCAATGACTCCTAGCCTTCAACTTATGAAGAATGGGGATCTATTTGAAGAGCCAAAGAGGTATAGGAGATTGGTTGGCAAATTGAATTACCGTACAGTGATTCGTCCAGACATAACTTATGTAGTTAGTATTTTGCGCCACTTTATGTCTACTCCTACAGTTCATCACTGGACAACTTTAGAACAAGTTTTGTGTTATTTGAAAGAAGTTCCAGGATGAGGTTTGTTGTATAAGAACTATGGTCATACTCGAATTAAGTGTTTTTCTGATGCAGATTGGGCAAGTTCTAAAATTGATCGGAGATCCACAACTGGTTATTGTGTGTTTGTGGGTGGTAACCTTATTTCGTGGAAGAGCAAGAAGCAAAATGTTGTATCTCGATCCAGTGCTGAGTCAGAGTATGGAGCCATGGCTCAATCCACATGTGAAATAATGTGGATTTTTCACCTCTTAGAAGAGATTGGTCTCAAGTTCTCAGCACCCCAGCAACATTGTGGTGTGGTAATCAAGCGGCAATTCATATTGCGTCTAATCAAGTCTTTCATGAGCGGACTAAACATATAAAGATTAATTGTCACTTTGTTCGTGGAAAGGGGCAACAAAGTTTAATTTCAACAAAGTATGTCAAGACTAGAGAACAGCTTGGAGATATGTTCACAAAAGCTTTAAATGGAGCTCGAATTTCTTACTTTCGCAACAAGTTGGGCATGTTTGATATCTATATTCTAACTTGAAGGGGAGTGTTATTGTTATCTATGTAAATATGTTAATAGCTTATTATTAGGGGCTGATTATTAGGATTTATGTTTTATTTTTTCTTCCTTATTAAGACTTTGTATCTTGTATAAATACTTGGTATAGTATAATGAACATACACTCAATTTTCTCCGAACTTCTTGATTTCTACACTGCAATAGCATGTTTCTCATATTCCTTGAGCTAGATTATATATAGCGTTTGTTTAATTTGTGGAATTGCAACCATGACAAGCATTCATAGTAGAAGTGTTTTTATACTAGGAGGAGATTGTTGGCCAAAGATGGTACCAATTGTCCCATGACAGAGGCCCAAATGTGGGGCCAAGTCAGAGTAGAAAGTTTTGACACTTGGGAGAATGCTGAGTACACTACAAGGCTAATGCTAGCCCCTTTCCTATCACCAAAAGATTTCAGGAGAGTTGATGAGCACCTAAGGTCTACACATAATGCAACTCAATTATAATCTTGTAATTGAAACCACACAAATAATGCTTTCTAAAATGCATAAATTTTAATTTGTAATCAGTATGCAACAATTCAAGAAATAATGACAGACCATAATTTGGTACTTGAAAAAGGTGTAAACAAAGATTACCTCTTGAGAAACACGAACTGCTTCAGTTAAGACCTGAACATTGATGAGCACACAAATTACTGGAAAGATAACAATAACAGACGTAGAAAATAGAGTTTGAAAATGCCTTCAGTTGCCTTCAATTCAGATGAAGCAGCAAAAGTCTACTGACCTGACTCAAGAATCGCCTAATCTCAACTCAGATACCCCTTTTCTCTTCTTTTTCTGTTTGTCTCTTTCCATTTAAGCCATAAACAAATATAACCAGACCCTATTCAACTAACGTCAAGGATAAGATTTAATATTTGTTAGGGCAAGCCTCAGTTTGTTAAAATCAAATGACTCAAAGTACACATATCTAAAATTTTTGGGAGTTCTGTAGTGTGAAGAATAATAGTTAGTAATCTTGTCAGTCACAATTGGAAATCTGAATTAGGGATAAAGAGGTTTGAAAACCCAAGTCTTAAACTGCTTGGATAGACAATGAGAATATCAATTTAAATGAAATAAATAGTTAGATAAATAGATGATACTAAACTTCCAAATCTTAATACATAGGGCAAAGCTATGGCTGATATGAGCCCAATTTAACTCAACATACAACCAATTTGTTAGCCAAAAATCTGAACTTTAGTGACTATTTTCACATAATAGCTTTTTTCTTTTTTCTAAGAGGGAGGAAACATTAGCCCCATGCTTACCAACAAAGCCTGCTTGGGATGCCCAAAGTAGAAATGCATCATCCCCAAACATAACAAAGCAATCTCATATCTTTCAGAGTTATTAGATCCAGAAGAAGGCGGAGCAAAATCAAGTCCCTCTATCCCTGCACTTTTATAACACATATCAAATTAGTTTACTTTTAACCCCGAACACCATCAAAGAAAATTCATTTGAGATAAACAATAAAGCTTGAAATTCATCTATTGTCATCAATGCTTCAAAAGATTAGAGGAATAAAAAATGCCAATGACGAAATAAATCCAAAGATATCTAACGCCACCTTATATTTAATGGTGATTTCAAGGTCCACCAAACTTTAATAAACCTTCACTATACTACACTCATCTTCAACATATTCCGATACCTTTACATTATCCCAATAAGAAACTGAATTTGTAAGAGAAATTTTCACTATTATAATATATTTAATGGTAGACAATTGAAGGCCAGTGCATAGACATATCAATTTAGCCTTTAAGTGAAGATAACTAACTAATTACAATTTT
Source organism: Balakata baccata (assembly GCA_949630135.1). Classification (NCBI taxonomy): domain Eukaryota; kingdom Viridiplantae; phylum Streptophyta; class Magnoliopsida; order Malpighiales; family Euphorbiaceae; genus Balakata; species Balakata baccata. The sequence continues at coordinate 25,453 of CATIWF010007975.1, read as the reverse complement.
GATTTTCAGAGCATTGAAAGATGTGATAGTTGAGAGTAATAACAAAAAGCAAACTTTTATTATGTCATCAAATAATCATGAGTTACATTTTTCATTTACGAAATGTTGGTCAATCAATAAATTTTTTGTTTGACCGTGTTGAACTGAATTGAGCTATACTAATGAAAATCTTGTTACCATAAGACAAGGCTAGATAATTTCCTTCTAACAATTACAATTCTTCCATTTTTGTGCAGCCATAGTAATTCAGAAGCACCTATTCTATGGCTTTATATTCTACTTTTGCACATGATTGTGCTACAACTTTTTGATTTCCTATTCTCCAGGTAATTAATTGGCTACCTATAAGTGTGCTTAACCAGATACTGACCTCTTATCATTAGGAGATCAGCCTAATCTGCATTTGAGAAAGTTTCAATCTTTAGGTAATAGTGCTTAGAAAAGAGTACACCTTTTCCTAGTGTAGATTTCACGTAACCTAAAATGAACAAAACAACTTCACTATGAGAATCACATGGATGATGCACATATTACCCACCAAACTTACAACACAGGCTTTGTCTAGTCTACTGTACGAGAGACAAATCTCCCAACCAACTTTGACATTGACATAAATCAACCAACTCATTAATTTCCACTTGTAATTTGTAATTAGTTTCAATCGGATAGTCTACAAGTTCACATCCCAACATACTAGTTTCTTCAAGAAGATCCAACATATATTTCTTTTAAGAAATACAAAATTCCCTCATCTGATCTTACAACCTCTCCATGAAAATATCTCAATTACTCAATATCTGAATCTCAAACTCTTAAGCTCAAAGTTTTATTGATTTTTGAACAATCTCCTCCTTATCATCACCGTCACACTTGTATCATCAACATTGTTAAGATATCCCGCTTCAATTATTTACATTGTTCAAGTGTTCCAGACTAAAATTATATGCCTTGTATATCAAAAAGTATGTACACAGATTCTCTTTTATAAAGAGAAAATACAGCAGAAAAGTTAAGGAAACAAATCCTAATTAAAGCTAATATTTGATAGCTCCTATTATCCATATTTACATAGAATCAAATATGTTCCTACTATCCATATTTACACAAAACCAAATCCTAGAATATTTTCTAGATCAATAACTGAATTTCCAACACTCCCCCACAAGCTGGTGTGAAGATATCTTCCATAGCCAGCTTGCTAGTCAACTTATCAAATTGCTTCTTGTGTAGTCCTTTTGTTAGTACATCAACTAATTGTTCATCTGTAGGAAGATATTTCATGCATATTATTCCAGCATTGAGTTTTTCCTTGATAAAGTGTTTATCCACTTCTATATGTTTTGTGCGATCATGAAGAACTAGGTTATGAGCTATAGAAATAGCAGCTTTATTGTCACAATAGACCTCCACAGGAGTTGAGCAAGGAAACTTTAATTCTTCAAGAATCATTTTGAGGGGTAATTGCATAAATGGTACCAAACCTTTTTACTTTATTACAATTTAGTACCAAACCTTTCATAAATGTTGCAATTTAGTACCAATCTTCAATTTTCGGCACCGGAAAGGTAACATGGTATGCCACATCACTCTATTATCCACGTCAGATTTATTTCCACATAAAAACACACTTAAAATGTGACGATTGGATAGATTGTTTTCATTTTTGTAATTTATTTGTGTAATTTATTTTTCTTTAATGAGGGAATAAATCTGGCGTAAATAATAGAGTGATGTGGCATGTCATGTCATATTTCCAATGCCGGAAATTGAAGATTGGTACCAAATTGCAATATTTATGAAAGGTTTGGTACCAATTTGTAACACTTGAAAGGTTTGATACTAAATTGTAACAAAATGACAAGGTTTGGTACCATTTGTGCAATTAGCTCATCGTTTTGATCCACATTTAAATTCCATAAGCAACAGCTCTGAATTCTGCTCCAGCACTACTTCTAGCTACCACGTTATGATTTTTACACCTTGTAACTAAATTCTCGCTAACAAAGGAATAGTAGCCAGATGTTGATCTTCTATCTATCACACTTCCTGGCCAATCTGCATCTATGTAGACTTCAACTTGAAGATGTCCATGCTTCTTGAACAGTAGACCTCTCCCTGGAGTTCGTTTCAAATATCTTAAGATCCTATAAACTACCTCAAAAATGCTCTGTCCCTGGTGAGTGCATAAACTGACTTACCATGCTAACTATAAACGTGATATATGGCTGTGTATGAGATAGGTAAATCAATTTTCCTACAAGTCTTTGAAATTGTTCCCTATTTTTTACTTCTTCAACCTTAGTAGCTTGTAACTTCAAATTAGGCTCAATTGGAGTCTTAATAGCCTTACAAGCAAGCAAACATGTTTCTCCAAGGAGAACATATTTTCTTTGATTAACAAATATACCTTCCTTGGATCTTGCAAATTTCATTCCAAGGAAATACTTAAAGACTCCTAGATCCTTAATTTGAAATTCTTTTGCGAGTCTCTTCTTCAGAGCTGCTAATTCTGTTTCATCATCACCAGTTAAAATGATGTCATCAACATATACAATCAAAATTGCAATTTTACCATCTTTTGAGTGTTTATAAAATATTGTGATCTACTTGACTTTGTAGGAAGCCATAACTTATAATTGTCTTTCCAAAGTCTAAACCACACTCTTGGTGATAGTTTAAGTCCAATAGCAACTTATTCAATCTGCATACTTTGTCACTACTAAGATGTTATCTAGGGAGAATTCACTTTGAAGCAACTATTCCCTAGACATTGAGGTCATGATATTTTACAATTGAATCAATTTGAAAAAGACCTAAAGTTAGAGATCCAATAGTCTATTTATATTAATTATTTTTAATTATTTATTTATTATTTAATTATAATAATTTTAACTATAATAATTAATATTATATTAAATTAAATTATATTTTCCATTTCTTTTCAAAACTAGGTGGCAGGCTCATAAACACCTCTTCTTCAAGGTCACCATTGAGAAATGCATTTTTAACGTTAAGCTGATGTAAGGGCCGATCTGAATTCACTGCAAGAGATAACAAAATTCTAATAGAATTAATTTTAGCAACAGGAGCAAACATCTCATGATAATCAATTCCATAAGTTTGAGTAAAGCCTTGTGCTACCGATCTCGCCTTGTGCCTCTCAATGCTACCATCAGCTTTACATTTAACTGCAAATACCCATTTACACCCAACTATTTTCTTGTCTTTAGGCAAGTCAACTATCTCCTAAGTACCACTTCTCCTTAGAGAATTCATTTCCTCCATGACTGCTAATTTCCAATTCAGATCATCCAATGCTTCCCATATATTCCTTGGAACAAACAAATATGAAACCCTGGATATAAAAGCTTTATGGTTTTTGACAATCTATGATAGGAAAGGTAATTTTCAATGGGATGTTTAGTGCAATTCCGAATATCCTTCCTAATTGCTATAGGAACATCAAGATCAGAAAACATAGGTGAATCGACGAATTTTTTAGTGGAATAAAGCTGATGAGAAACCACTCAAAATTACTTTAATGCAAGAATGAAACAATACCAAAACTGCTAAGCGATTTCGATGAACATTTTACCTAAGGTAATGTGAACAGCAGAAATAAGCCATCATAATTAAGGATTAAATAGCAAGGATAAATTTGTAAATACCTATAATCAAAGTAGCAATGAAGATTTTCCATAGCAGCAAAATAATCATCATGATAGAGGCTATTCAAGTAGCGTAAATAGTGAACCTGGAACATAATACAGCAAAGACCACAAAACTGTGAAAACAATTAAATAAAAAGGCCCATCTATATTAAATGCATTGTAACTTACACGATGTAGCTCAGGAGCCAACTTTTTAATCTGCCTTAAAATAAGTTCAAAAGCATTAAAAGAGAAATAACACCCATGCCTGCCACTGGAATATAACAGAATATTCATTTCAGCCTTCAATTGTTCCACAGATCAAAGGAATAATGATAAGTTAAATAGTCAACATGACACTAACTTCTCAATTGTATCTGCTTGTTCCATCAAGTATCCTTGTACCTGCCAGTTTGTTCTCAGGAATACCTCAGAGTCCTCACCATATTGATCAACATCCCTTGATGCATTTCCTGGAGGATGCACATGAGAACCTTCACTACCGTTATTACCACATTTGGATCCTGAGTCAACAACCTCAGCATCTGCATTATTTACTTTCCTGCTTATTAATCTGATAGTAACCATCTTGGAAAATCAAACAATAGATATAAAAGAAGTGTATAACTGTACATTCAAGAACCCTTATTGGAGAATGCATATATTCAAGGTATAAAGGGTAAATCTGTTCACAGTTAACAACAATCATGAATTCAGAATTAGACTACTACTTCCACAGCTTGTCCAGTGAAACTTGTTTCAATTTCAAAGCCAATGAGGATGTACTCAAATTTTAAAATCCTCAAGCTTCTAAATTATGTTGCAAAGGAAAATAAATGACCTCATTCTGAATTAGATAACAGATTCTTAAGAGTCTCTTTCAAAAAGATGGAATTAAGATCTCTGAGATTTATCACTGAAACTGCAAAATCTCAATGATGGAATTAACTGTGAAAAATAAAGGTAGAAAAACAATAAAGCACAAGAAAACTTGTTCAAAAATCATCATGTATTATTTGACCAAATGTAAGGAAAATAATATAATTCCTTCATCTCTAATTTTTCATTGACATGGGGATTATAAAATAAGAAAACATGAAAAGGAAACATGGACAAAATAATCAACATAATAAGTTGTACTGCCTTTTCAATAAAATCAACCATGTCCCTATATCTTGTTGATATTACAAAAATTAGGCAAATTTCAGAAACAATGAAATATGATTTTCCAAATTGATTGAGAAACATGAACAGCCAACCTACCTGCAATGGTTGAGCATCAGACTTTTTCATCAGCAAAGTGGAAACTAAATATATGTTAATCACTCCCAAAAAACAATTGAAGTATTTTGTAACAGAATTAAAAAAGGCTTAATAAATGAATACACCCCTTGTCTCAAAAAAGCCGTTAGGCACTCTATAGTTTTCAAGTGATGCATTAGACCCCTAATCTTGTTTAAAATTACCCATTAGACACCCTATACTCATTCGGATGATCTATTGGACACATGCATTTTTTATCAAGATCCATTAGACACCTAAACTTGTTTATAATCACATATTAATTATACTTATATTCGCTGCCATGTGTAGAGGTGTGTAATAAGCGCATTTTCAACTAGTTAAGTGTCTAATGGGTCACCTGAAGAGTATAGAGTACCAAATGGATTTTTGGGACAAGTTCAATGGTCAATTTATGCGTTATGCCAGTTAGGGAACAAAGCATGTTTTCTTCACTCAAAATGCTACGGCTACGACATGAGATAGAGCGAACCATAAAACAGAAAAAAAAACTATCCAGCCAGGTACTATGCTGAGACACAAAGGAAGGGAGGAAGAGGAGGGAGGAGGTGGACATGGCAAGAGAGGGGGAGAGAGAGTTTCATTGCAGGCTTAGGTCAGTTTGCTTTTTCAACACTCCCTTGTTCATTTTTATATACAAAATCATGTTGGAATTCAGTATAATAGTTGCTATTTATCTTCTCTAGTGAACATTGGAAATATGAAGTGAGGCATTAATGTTAAAACCTGCACCTGCACCTTTTTTTTTTCGGCAAATGCCAAACTGAATGATGTTGCAGCCAAAAAAAAAAAGGATGAAACTGATTTTTTCAGTTGTTTAAGTGCTTATAACCAAAATATGCCAAAAGTACTCATAAAAACAATTTCAATTCCATTCAATTATTTAAAAACAAAAGAGTAACATTTTTTCCCTCTTTCAAAATATCTTTAACATATGCTACCCTTTTACTGCCTGAACGGAAGAACACCAATGCCAAACAAACACAACATCTTTCATAACTTGAAGCTCAAAGCAATTCCCATTAATTTCAATTCCTATACAGTTTTTAGCCTTCATAAACCTTGCAGCAATTAAGGTCAACTGCTTTTCTACATAACCCACCTCCTTCATATGCTTCTTTCAGCATTGACTATTTTTGCAATAAAATAAGGCAAGCGAACACTAAGTGTTCTAATAGGCCTCCTATTAGGTTCACATATGTAAGGCGCAACAAGGAAGGAAAAGGGGTGGACAATGTATCTAGCACGGGTTATTTGAGCTTGGGTTAGCTTTTGTATCTAGCTTGGGTTAGCTAATATAGCTAACAAGTAGTAACAATAAGGGGGGACTATAAATAAGAGAATTAGTTAGGAGTGAGGGATTCGGTTAGTTTTTGGGCGAGAATTAGGGGTGTTGAGATACTTACATTCTGTAAACTTGTTCTTGATTATTGAGTTGTTCTCAATTGTAATACAATCCATTTCTATCTTGTTCATCTAAATTGTTGTGTAAGATTTGTTGATTGTGTGGGATCTATCTAGTGGTATCAAAGTAGTGGGATCTAGGGAGTCAAATGGTAGGGAAGAAGGCAAAGGTTCATGTGGAATCAATGGAAGAGAAAATTGAACGGGTGCGGGGGGAGTTGAAACAATTTAGGGAAGATTTACAAAGGGTTCCTATATTGGAGAAAAGTGTGACGTCTATGATATATAGAATGAAAGAGCTACTGCAACAGAAAGAAGAAAACACATCCAATTGAGGTGCAGTTACACCTTTAATAGGCAATCTTGATGCATCAGGAAATTTCCGAAGGGAAGAGAAAAGATGTTGAGGAGGCGAACGAGGTCATTAGGGGCGGGAAAACAAATGTTATACCGAGAAGGTTGGAACTGCCCATTTTCAACGGTGCGAACCTTGATGGGTGGGTTTTTCAAGCAAAGAGGTACTTTGCCATGAACAAATTATCTCTGACCGAGAAGTTGGAAACTGCTGCTATCTATATGGAGGGAGAAGCTCTGTCGTGGTACCAGTGGGAACATAGGCGGAGAACTTTCCGGAACTGGGATGAACTGAAGGAGATGATCCTTGAATAATTCCGGCACACCCAAGAGGGAACCTTGTACGAGCAATTTTTGGCTCTACCACAAGTGACGACGGTGAAAGAGTACCATAAGCAATTTGAAGTGCTCGCTACACCATTAAAGGGAATACCATAGGAAATTCTTGAGAGTAACTTTGTGAATGGGCTGAAACCCGAAATTAGGGCTGAGCTTAGGATGCTTAGGCCCATAGGCCTATCCAAGAAGATGGAATATGCTAAGAGACTAGAGGAAAGGAATTTGGCCCTTAAGGGCATCAAGGGGTGACCCAACCCAGGAATATACCAATTCCATCGGGGGCAACATATAGGTTTCAATCTGCACCTTACCAAAGTAGCTCCTCAAATGTGTGAAACCCTAACCTAGGGAAGAAACCTAATTGCAGCGATGGATTCAAACGCTTTACCGAAGCGAAAATGCATTCAAGTGATGAAAGGTATGTGGTTGATCACTGTTGTCAGAACCGTGAGCTCCAAGTTCTATGGGTCCATGACAAAGAAGAGGAAAAAGGGGAAGAGGAGGAAATCAAAGTGGAAGCGGCAACAAAAACTGAGAATATTCAGGAAGGGTAGCGATGTGGAACGATGGAGCTATCACTCAACTCCTTGGTTGGTTTAACGTCAGTGCACACTATGAAGCTCAAGGGTAGAATCAATACACGCGAGGTTGTGGTTTAGATTGATAGTAGAGCCTCCCATAACTACATGTCAATAGAGGTTGTGAGTTGAGCTAGCAATTCATGTCGTATTGTGTTTTATTTCATGTCGTGTCCTCTTTCGTATAGTGTCTTATTTAGTATTGTGTATAATCGTTTCGTGTCTCTATACACGTCTATGACACGAAACAATTACACATAGTCTACTAAACATGTCTATATGTGTATACGTACACGACACGAGACATAATTATACACAAATATTAATAAAATTATAAGATGAAGTCTTTGCGGTCCTTTAACAGGCGACACCATCGAACTCAGGTTGGAATTGTCTCGCACAGGTCTCCCAATTCAGTGCCTGCGGATTTTGACCAAATTCAAAATTGCTAGTGCTCTGACTTATGCATCATAGGAGAAGAAGCCTTTTCTTCAATAATTTCCATTACAGAGATCAACAAAAGAAATGAGTTTGATCTTTTTGGGTATTTGATTGATTGATAAAAATTCATAGAGAGAATTTATCATATTGAGTGATTCACAGAAGGTGTTGTACGGGCTCGGGAACAGAGGAGAGGAGAAAGAGAGATTGAAGAGAATACGAAGAGGCGGTGGTGGTCATCTTATGGATTTATGTACAGCTAGGTTTAAAACAGATAAAGAAGGGTAGAATAGTCTTTTTATTGTTAGATTTTTATTTTTAATAGGAATAAAATAGTGAAGTCTGTGGTATTTATTTAAGTGAAAGTTGGCTTAAGTTTTTATTCTTTCAAGAAGTGAAGTTCAGCAAAGTGCATACTACAATTTATTTTGCCTTTTGTCTTATTCCATAATTTTGATTCAATTGCACCAACAAAGTGGTACAATTTTCTTTTTCTTACCTTAATTTCTTTCTGTTTACTCTCAAACTCCTTTTCTCGTGATCACCATTCAACTCAATTTTATTTGCTTGGTTCATTGAAAAATTTCTGTCATTAATTTTTATTAAAAAATAAAGTTTATATAGAATTTATAAATAAATTTTAAACTTTTATTTTTATAAATTCAAATTGTAGAGATAATTGAAATTGAATTTTAATTTTGATTCTAGAATTCTAAACTAATTATTGATTTTCTTTGTCTATTTTTATCTAAATTATTGTTAATATAGCTATTAATGAAGAAATAAAAGGGAATGTGTACAATTTTGTTTCTATTAGCTAATATTATTGTTGCCGCCATAATAACTCAGATAAAAATATTTTTTTTATTTTATTATGTCATGTCACTGCCGCGTCTGTATCCTAGTTTTTTGGAATTTTCCATATCCCGCTATATCATGTCTCTGTGTCCGTGTCCATACTTCTTAGATAATATCAACCAAATGTATTCAGATATGAGAAATTAGTCCCAAATATATGAGTTGACAATAAAACTTGGCAAGCTTTGCCAAGGAGAGAACAGCGTTACCAAGTATTTCAATTCTCTAAAGCGATTGTGGCAAGATCTAGACATGTTTAATAACTACAAATGAAAATCACTAGAAGATTGCAATCACAACAAAAAGGTGATTGAAGATCATCGAATCTAATCTACAAATTTCTTGCTGGATTAAATGTAGAGTTTGATAAGGTAAGGGGAAGAATTATTGCCCGACAGCCCCTGCCCCTTATTGGTGAAGTATTCACAGAGATTAGAAGAGAAGAAAGCCGCAGGAATGCTATGCTTGAAAAGAAGGAAACTACTACATCTGTTGAGAATTCAACTTTGATTGCATTTGATGCTAGTGCTGCTGCAAACAAAGTACATACTGGAAATTCTCAAGCATGGTGTGATCACTACAAAAAACCACGTCATACTCAGGAAACATGTTGGCAGATTCATGGGAAACCAGAAAATTGGAAAAGCCGAAAGTCAGGTGACAAATCCAAGCGCACAACTCCATCGGCAATTGAAGCTTAAAAGAGTCCTTTTAGTAAAGAACAAATGGACCATCTTCTCAAATTGCTAGCATGCAATTCCTCATCTGGTACTCCTAGTGGTTCTTTGGCTTATACAGGTAGCAATTCTAGTGCTCTATCTTGTAGTTTAAATTATGCTCCTTGGATCATTGATTTAGGAGCCTCTGATCATATGACCTTATAATCTCACTTATTTTATACATATTCACCTTGTTCTGAGAGTGAAAAAGTTAGGATTGCTGATGGTAGTTTCTCACCTATTGCAGGAAAGGGTAAAATAAAAATCTCATAAAATATAAACCTTGAATCAATTTTACATGTTCCCAGTCTGACCTACAATTTATTATCTATTAGCAAACTATCCAAAGATTCTAATTGTAAAACTATTTTCTTTGACACACATTGTGAGTTTCAGGACTAGAAATCAAGGGGGACGATTGGCAATGCAAGGATGATCAATGGCCTTTACTATTTTGATGCAAATATATCCAACAATAAAATAGCTCAAGGTTTTAGTAGTATCAGTTCAATTTTTGTTCGTGAACAAATAATGTTGTGGCATCATAGACTAGGGCATCCTAGTTTTCCTTATCTTAAACACTAGTTTCCTGATCTATTTAAAAACTTGGATTGTTTTTCTTTTCAATGTAAAAGTTGTCATGTCTCAAAGTCATCATGCAATTTATTTCACAAAACCATATCATGCATCAAAACTTTTTTATTTGATTCATAGTGATGTTTGGGGACCCTCCAAGGTCACCACTATGTCTGGAAAAAAATGGTTTGTCACTTTTATAGATGATCACACTCGATTATGTTGGATTTATTTGATGCATGAAAAATCTAAAGTAAAAAACTTGTTCATGACTTTTACAATATGATCGAAAACCAATTTCAATAAAAAATCAGCATACTTTACTCAAATAATGGAACTCAATTTCTTAATGAACATTTAGGAAATTTTTTAAAAGCAAAAGGTATTTTGCACAAGTCTTCTTGTCGTGATACTCCCTAACAAAACGGAATTGCAAAAAGAAAAAATAGACATCTGCTTCAAGTAGCTCGTGCATTACTGTTTTCTATGAATGTTCCAAAATATCTATAGGGAGATGCAGTTTTGACAACATCTTATCTAATTAATAAGATACCTACTTGAGTTTTGAAATATGTCACGCCTCTAGATTGCTTCAAAAAAAAATTTCCTAAAAGTAGAATGAATTCAGATTTGCCATTGAAGGCTTTTCATTGTACTGTTTTTGTTCATATACCAAACAAGTTCCGATTTAAAGTTGATCCTAGAGCGGAGAAGTGTGATTTCATAGGATATGCTCCTAACAAAAATGGGTATAAGTGTTTTAATCCGCAAACAAAAAAATGTTTGTAAGTATGGATGCCATTTTTCTTGAAAATTAGTCTTATTTTGACAAAAATTATCTTCAGGGGGAGAAGGTGAGAGATGAAGAAAATTTTTGGGAAGCTCCCTTACCAAATCCTATCATCTCTAATCCTTTTGTTTTTTAAACTCGAGAACAAATTGTTCAAAATTTTGGAAACAACGAAGATTCTAGTCAAAAGGCGCCATGCATAGATGGATCACAAACAGGGGGAGAAATGCTACGAAAGGAAAAACAATCAGTCCTGAGCATGAGCTCTTGGTTTATTCTCGGAAAAAGATTTAGCAAAATGGTAAAGACCTACCTATCATTCAGCCACAAAATCAATCAGAATCTCCGAATGAAGGTCCTTTGGGTGGTTCAGGTAATTCTAATCTTGATCTTGTCTCTCATAAGCCTATCTCTTCTCCTATAAATCCGCCTACCACTACACAATCAGACCTTGATATTCCTATAGCAATTAGAAAAAGAACTCGAACATGCACTCAACATCCCATTGCCAAATATTTATCCTACCATAGACTTTCCAATAGTCATAAAGCATTTGTTACAAATGTGTCTAACTTGTTTATTCCAAGAACCATTGAGGAAGCTATAAGTGACCTGAATTGGAAGTTAGCCATTATGGAGGAGATGAATACTTTAAGAAAGAATGGTACTTGGGAGGCTGTCAATTTACCAAAAGATAAAAAAAAAATGTAGAGTGCAAATGGGTATTTACAGTGAAGTGCAATGCTGGTGGCAGCATAGAGAGATACAAAGCAAGACTTGTTGCAAAAGGGTTTACACAAACGTTCGGGATTGACTATCAAGAAACTTTTGCACCAGTTGCCAAACTAAACTCAATTCGAGTTTTGTTATCATTGGCTGTGAGTTACAACTAGTCCTTACACCAGTTAGATGTAAAAAACGCATTCTTAAATGGGGACTTGCAAGAGGAAGTATATATGAGCATACCTCCAGGTTTTGAAAAAGGGGTTGATAAAAATAAAGTCTGCAAATCAAAAAAAATCATTTTATGGTCTCAAACAATCCCCAAGAGCTTGGTTCAAATGCTTTGGGAAGGCAGTAAAAGGCCACGGTTATTGCCAAAGTCAAGTTGATCATACTATGCTCTATAAGCATTCAAAAGAAGAAAAATTAGCCATCTTGATTTGATTGTTTATGTAGATGATATAATTTTGACAGGTAATGACTACTCTGAACTAGAAAGATTGAAGATGGGGCTTGCTAGAGACTTTGAATTCAAAGACTTGGGACCATTAAAATACTTCCTTGGCATGGAGTTTGCAAGGTCTAAGGAAGGTATTTTTGTTACTCAATGCAAATACATACTTGACTTACTAAATGAATCAGGTTTACTCGAATGTAGAGCAGCTAAAACTCCAGCTGAACCAAATCTAAAATTACAGCATGCTAAAGATGAAGATGTGATAGACGTGGAGAAGTTCCAAAGGCTTGTTGGAAGACTAATATATTTGTCTTATACAAGGCCTGATATAGCATTCGCTGTAAATAGAGTAAGTCAGTTCATGCACTCCCCAGGACAAGAACATTTTGAAGCAATTAACAGAATCTTGAGGTATCTAAAGGGAACACCTGGTAAAGGACTATTGTTTAGAAAACATTGGCACTTTTTTGTTGAACTCTATACTAATGCAAACTGGGCAGGAAGTGTCACTAATCAAAAATCTACATTAGGATATTGTACCTTTCTCAGAGGAAATTTAGTTACTTGGCGAAGCAAGAAACAAACTGTGGCAGTTAGACGTAGCGCTGAAGCTGAATTTAGAGCAATTGCTCATGGGATATGTGAAGTGTTGTGGATTAAACGGCTGTTAGAAGACTTGAGAATTCCATGCACTTTGAAAGTGTATTGTGATAATAAGGCTACAATTGCAATAGCTCACAATCCTGTCCTTCATGACCAAACAAAGCATGTGGAAATTGACAAGCATTTTATCAAAGAGAAGCTTGAAAAAGGACTGATCTGTATGCCATACCTACCAGCCACTGAGCAGATTGCAAATAGACTAACTAAAGGACTGCACAAACAGCAATTTGATCACTTAATGAGCAAGCTGACAATGGAAGATATTTTCAAGCCAGCTTGAGGGGGAGTGTTGGAAATAGAAAGAGCCAAAGATCTGTGCTAATTCTTAGGGATATGATAGCTATAAATTAATTGTAATTATGGTATTAGGTAGCTATAATTATGCCTTAATTTGTATAATTGATTTGTTCCTTCTTTTTGTCCCTTATATTACCTATTTATAGGTGTTGTGTATATATTCTAATTTAATAGAGGGAAATAACAATTCTTCTCAATATTCTCTTTAGCTATCAGTATCAATTGGAGTTACCCCCATCTGCCCGCATTCATCCTATATTTCATGTTTCCCAACTCAAAAGAGCTTTTGGTGCCACATCTGTAGCTTCAGATATTTCGGAGTAGCTTACATCAAACTTGGAATTGCGAGTGGAGCCACAGGATGTCGATGTGCAAACCAGGGAACAAGATGAGGATGCAGTTACCAAAGTGTTAGTCCAACGGAAAGGCCTACTAATACATGGGAGCCCATGGACCACCTTCAGCAGCAGTTCCCAGCTTTCCACCTTGAGGACAAGGTGCAACTTTAGGCGGCGAGAACTGATAGGCCTCCTATTAGGTTCATATATGTAAGGCGCAACAAGGAAATGGGGTGGAGAATGTATCTAGGTCGGGTTAGTTGAGCTTGGGTTAGCTATTTTATCTAGCTTGGGTTAGCTAATATAGCTAACAAGTAGCACCAGTGAAGGGGGGCAATAAATAAGAGAATTAGTTAGGAGTGAGGGATTCAGTAAGTTTTTGGATGGGAATTGGGGTGGTGAGGTAGTTACATTCTGTAAACTTGTTCTTGATTCTTGAGTTGTCCTCAATTGTAATACAATCCATTTCTATCTTGGTCATCTAAATTGTTGTGTGAGATTTGTTGATTGCGTGAGATCTATCATGTTCATAAGCAGTTAAATAATTAATTTATTTACAGATTATGCAATTTAAATTATTCCATAACATATCCTGCTGTTCAAACTAAACAAAGCATACCTTCTATCAATCCACAAAATGCTTGGGGTGCATGAAGGTGAAAAGGAATTTTTTCACTAGCCTGCTTTCTATCTTCAATTTCCTTATTAACTTTCTCGAGAACAAAATTCTCCAGTTCCATATTTTCATCTTCTAATAGTGACTCCAAGTCATTACTAGAACCATCTAAACGATGCAATCCATATGGCAGGCAACTTGAAAGGACTTCTTTACTATAGCTCCCCATATGTGACCAAAGGTGGCACACACCCTGAATTAAATTCAAAGTCAAAACTATCAAAATCTGGTTACTCTAGTAATAGAAAGAAAACATCAAAGCACTAAGTTCACAACGAACCTGATTAATGGTCAACAAAAGAAAGCATCAATGGACAGAAGTAAAAGCATACTGAGAAGTAAATCATTCTTGCAGATAAAATGTAAAAATTTTACCATTTCCAAAATGAACTATGCATACAAGTTAAATTTGCAGACACCAGAGAACTACCTTAACTGTTCACTCTAACAATTATTTTTCCGCCTGTAATCAGTGCTTGATTAATGTAGATTTGCCAACATGATAGACATAGTTTCATATATAATCTAACTTAAATAGAATATGATCACTAATGCCTTTAACTGACTTGCAACGAAAAAACAAAATGACAAATTTTGTAATCTTCAGAGTTAATTATGGCGAAAAGCAAAAAATTATGGCGAAGAGAACTTGTTATCTAGAGGAAGGGAAAAATGTATTAAAACCTCTGAGCATAGCACTACATTTCTTGGAAAACATTACTAAAGAACATGAAAAGCAAAAGGCATGCTCTTTGAGAAAATTTATGAAAAGGGGCAAAAACAAACGAGTAACCACACCTTCCTTCATTTGTTGTGCTGTAAAGGAAACATCAATGACAGAATATATGCGGAAGAGTCCATACCACTTCAAACTACTGCTTTCTGTCTTCAAAAGCGGATTTATACTTTGGGCAGCAATGGGGTATGCCACATTTCTTAGTTAGTAGTATTGGGCATCACAGAAATTTTCATCAGCTTAAAAATGCTTCCTAAAATGATTCAGTCACATTATTTTCAGAAGCCATTTTCCATTTTGGAGCTTCAAAAAGGAAATCCATTATGCTAACTCAACATGATTAGAAACCAGAGATGATCCTAGATAAATAACTTTAGCAGGCCCTTAGAGCGCCCTATTACTTTTAAGTTTTAGTTACATAGATTTTTTTTATTTAACCTGCATACATCCACACCAAGAAAAACATCGCCTATTTTATCATCCTTTGATCCTTTCTTTTCCCTCTTTCCTTACCTTTTCCATTTCATATTTTTCCTCACTGTTTTTTTTCCCGGTCCCTCCCTTTCCTTTAGGAACAAAACAAAAATATGTAAGAAAAAAGACACATGCTGTAGATAGAAAGCACTACAAGATTGAGGCAATCATGATCAAAGAAACTGAACTCAAGAATATGTCTTTCACTCAATAGACATGCAATTGAGAATATCAAATTGAAGTTACATTCTAGCAAGTGAAACTAAACAAATAATAATAACAACAACTTGAAGAGAGTAAAAAAAAAACTGAAGCTAGATAAATAAATTAAATGAACAAGTAGTACCTCAAAAGACAATATATTAAAAGCCAGTATACAGCGGCGGAGATACATTCCTAGGATACTATTGGGATCAAGAATAACTTGATTATCTTCCATTACGACAGAGTCAGGTCCTCCAAGGATTCCTAAGCAAACAAAAATAAAACCTGTAATCAATTTTAGGCACAAAAGAGCCAATAAAAGCAAGCAGTGACTATTAAGAGACAAAAACTGACCTCTCATTTCAGTAAAGAAGGCAAACAAATCATCAGGCGAGACAAAATGGGAAAGTCTATTTGTCAAATTATCGATTAACAAGTGACCTAATGAAACTCCAATTTCCCTCAATTGAGCTATGAGTTCCTCCAATTTTGGCTCCAGAATATCATCAAAAGACTGAAAACATGAAAGATCTCTTACAAAACTCAAATCGAGTTGCGAATGTGTCTGGTGATTTTGAGCAATTACCTTTGTGAGAGACAGGAGGTACAAGCCAAGGCGGTTATGCTGGGACACCGAAGAAAAAGAGAAAGGCGGAGATGCTTGCGTGGGATTGGTGTACAACTGGAGAAGGAGGCAGACGGACACTTTGTGCGGCGTTAATGTGAATGCTCCGGTCGCTGCCATTTCTGATCTTCGTCCGGTGATCGATTAGCACCGCCGGAAGAAAGATTTTGAGCGCGAGTGTGAGCGGGATTTAAGACTTGAGAGTGATAGCGAGAGGGGCGTTCCTAGATTTTCTTAAAATTGGCCATTTACCGGATATAAAATAATAAGTCTTTTCATTTAAGTATGAGTTTTTCATTGTAAACAGAATGCAGTAGTTCGGGTAGTGTAATTAAATTTTTCTCGTGCAAAAATCTGACGTGGCCCTTTTTGTCACTTCTACATGTCACAATGCTCTATCTTTATCCTCTCTCCCTTCCTTTTCGTAAAACCTTAATTTCAACTTTCTTATATTTAATTATTACTTAAATTACAAAATTCTCAGATTTTGGGATTCCAATATTGGTTGTGGAGCAAGTAGCTGTTCTGGGCGCAAGCTACTAGTTTGAAGATTTGGGTTTCTGAGTCCTGGAAATGGATGTGGTACAAGCTATTTGTTTGAAAAGAGAGATAGTGATAACAAGAAAAACAAATCCACCAATCCCAGTACAGTTATATGTTTGTAATGTTTTGATCTCATGATTCCAGTATAGAGACATACTTAGAATGTTATGATTCCATAATCCCAGTATAGAGTCATGTTTAGGATATTTTAATCTCACAATCCAATATCAAGAAGATCAAGATTTTTATATAGTCACACCACTGATCTCCATAACTTGAGACTCATAGATCCACATAAAGACAAAAAGTATTGCACAGCTACAGTACATATAATAGACAAGGAGCATTAAATGTGCATGCGGCTCAAGTACAGTGAGGGATGTCTTGCATAAAGAGTAAGCTAACAATCATGTTTTGACAAAATCAGCTTAAGTCATATTATGTCAAGGAATGACAAGACACATAAAAGAGGAAAAGATTATAAAAACCCTAGATAACATGCCTATAGGATAGGAAAACTAAATATTTTTCTAGCTACACTTTCTCATATGTTTCCTTCCTCTTACTGACTTAAGTATCAGAGTGGCTTTGCTAGAGCATTCTACTCAGTCATCCTTTTTCAGCCTTACAGAAATACAAAGCTAGGGAAGCAAGAAGTTATCAATGGTGTGGTGAGTTCTCGCAATGGCTGAGGACACTCCGATAGGAAAAAAAACACATACATCCTTGAGAAAACTCCTCATTCCACCATTATCAACCCCTATAACACTCCCACATCTCCCTAAAACTTGAATAACGTCCTTGATAATGCCGCCACTGAAGCTGAGCTTAATCCTACACCAGACATTTTTCGCGTACTATAACAACTTACAACCACTATCATTGATATGAAAGCAGATATAGCCATACTCAAAAGTCAAACGCCAACACCTTCCCAACACCATCGAGACGACCATGAGGAGGTTTCTACCTCCACACGAGATAGATCCTTCACCAACACTCCTACCAACCAAACTCCCCTGGTCATCCAAGAAACATTTATTACAAAGGTTGACTTATATCACATGGTGAAAAGCCTTATGAAAGAGCTCCACCCACAGTCTAAAGATTTTGATTACAATCTTAACCACCATTGGCCAATGATATAGTGCAAGATTCTTTTCTAGGTACAAGGTTGCCCCGCCTGCCTATATATGATGACTCTGGCGAATCTAGAAGTCATGTTTCCCAGTTTCGCACAACCATGGCCTTGTACACAAACCAAGATTCAGTACTTTACAAGGTCTTTTCCCACCATATTGGTAGGTTTGGCCTAACAATGGTATCAGGGCCTCAAGCCTAACAACATACACTCATTTAAGCATTTGGCACAACTCTTCAACACACAATTTGTCACCAGCATGCGCATTCGCAAAGTGTTAGCAGACCTGCAAAAAGTTCACCAAAAGAAGGAAGAGACGTTGAGAGAATACATTGAATGCTTTTACAAAGAGGCAGTGTTGGTAGATGACCTTAACCATAGTGTAATGATCTGGGCATTCACAGCAGGGACCACCTCTAAGCTTTTCACAACTCTCTGAACCTAGATAGACCACTTAGTTTTACAGATCTCATGATCCGAGTTAGGCAACACATGAGAACATATGATGACAAACCTGAACTCTAGATTCTGATGATGGCATGATCTTTAGAACAGAGGGATTCGAATCCTGGGTCGCACTGCGCAAACAGAAATGAACGACATGATCAACCATCCTATCGGGGGCAACCGGAACGTAAACGAGGGTATCAGGATCATCCCCATCCATATGATAAAAAATACACTCCTTTGAACGTTTCTAGAGGCCAAGTATTGATGGCTACCAAACACTCTGGGGAACATCTCAAATGGCTCGACAAACTCAGTTCCAAACATAGTGAGAAAAGAGATCAAAGCAGATATTGCGATTTCCATAGAGATCATGGTCACGATACAGAAGAATATTGGCAACTATTGCTAAAATAATTTGTCTAATCAAAGGCTCAATATGAAAGATATGGGCCAAGAGTGTCCTCATAACCTGGCACAAAATCTAAGGAGCCTAGGGGGGAACCATCGACTATGATCAACGTCATTATTGGTTAACTTATTAGATCAGGCTTCTAGAAAAAGGAAGAGAGGTTTTCATACAATCAGCAGCCAAAACCCACCGAATCCCATTACTTTCTCTGGGCAAGATTGTCTCCAGTTACCCCATTGACATGAAGATGCACTTGTCATAGATAGTTACATCCACGACATTCTGATAAAGTGAATCCTTATTGATAATGGTAGTGTCGTCAAACCTGATGACGCTACAAGTGTTCCATGCCTTGAAAGGGTCTACCTTAGACTTACGGCTAGTCTCCATGCCACTAGTAGGATTAGGGGGATAGCCAGTTCAAGTCGAGGGATCAGTGTGGATGACAATACAAATTGGTACTAATGAAAAATATGAAGACTTCCTGGTGAATTTAATGGTCATTGATATCCCTTTCACATGTAATATGATACTAGGAAGGTCGTTTCTCTACGATACTTATGCATCCACAAATATTAGCTACTTGACAATGAAGATACCTTCCGCTAGGGGAGAGTTCGTGGTAAGAGGAGATAGGAAGGCGGCTAGCATCGCCTGCATGTTGGCCCTAAAAGGTGTTAAGGAGACACTAACTGTGGAAACTCTTGCAATAAGATTAAAAAGGGAGGGTCCAACACCCACGAAGGATATAGAAATAGTGATATTTGATCAGGGCAAGATCGTTCAAGTAGGATAAAGTATGGAGGCAGAAGTAAAAAATGACATCGTTGGAACATTGAAAGAGCACGCAGATGCTTTTGCCTGGTCTGCCTAAGACATTCGAGGAGTCAGTCCATACGTGATCACTCGCTGCTTGAATGTTAGTGAGCAAGTTAGGCCAGTCAAATAGAAAATGGAGGCATAGCCTCGATAGGCAGGCGGCAATTTCTAACGAAATAGATAAACTACTGAAAGCATGTCTCATTAGGGAAGTTCGTTACCCCAAATGGGTTTCAAATGTCATGATGGTGAAGAAACATAATGGCAAATGGCGTATGTGTGTGGATTTCACCGACCTCAATAAAGCTTACCAAAAAGACCCCTATTCGCTCCCCAACATCAATAAGTTGGTAGACTTTATTGTAGGATACGGGATGTATGCATTCATAGATGCTTATGTAGGGTATCATCATATACCATTGAATCAAAAGGATCAAGAGAAAATGACATTCATCACGAACCAGGGTCTTTATTTCTAAATTGCCATGTCATTTGGACTAAAGAATGTTGGAGCCATATACCAATGCATGGTGAATAAGGTGTTTAAAGATCAAATTGGTATGAACGTAGAAGTAATTTCTAGGATTCATGATCTCACAAAGAGGGATTGAGGCAAACTCGGAAAAGATAAAGGAAGTAACAAACATGCTCCCTCCTAGAACCATCAAAGAGGTTTAGAAATTCACATCTATGTTATTGCTTTGCAATTGTAAGTGTTGTCTTTATTGCCATATAAGTAAAATTTTAATTATATTTTCAAATATATTTCAGTTTGCAAGATATAGTTAATATTTTAATATATGAAATTCATTATTAACCATTAATATTATATTTTTTATAATTAAATAAATTATATTTTATTATTATAATTAATTAATATGATTTCAATAAATTGCATAAAAAATTAATTATAAAACTTAATGAAAATTAAAGCTCAACTTATATGTGTCAGTTTCACCACAACAATAGATGCATATGATTGATCTATTTTTAATTTAAGAATCCATAAGTATCAAGAGAGGGTGAATTGATGATTTTTGTAAGGAATGGAAAATATAAATTTTGAGCAAAGACAAGAGTAAAAGAAAATAATACAATTATAGAGGTTTAGCTCTCAAAGCCTATGTCCTCTCCTCAACCAATTAATGTTGAGAGTTTCGATCCACTAACATCAATCTACTTCAAGGTGTAGATTAAATTCTTACAAGTTTAACTTAAACTACCTAAGTATTTTTCCAAGGCTCACGTTCAAATCCTAACATAGGTATTTAATTCCCAACCCAACTCATTCAATCTTACTATTGAGCTATTGATTGTAAGAGCAAAATACTCACCAACCCAAAAAACTCAAGAAAACTTGAGCTTTACAAGTCTAATAAAGAAACAAATGAAGATCAAGAGGAGCTATGAAGAATAAATTCATAATTGTTCTTGAAAATGATTTCAAAGATTTTTTATATGATTTTTTTTTTATATTTCCTCATTAGAAAAGAGTCGTTTAAGGTGCAATTATTGCAAAAATAGTTGTTCAACTAAATCCGATTAGCATATGTCAGCATTTAATTTTCCAAATTCACAAGCGTGAACATCATTCACGGTTGTAAATTGCGTTGCCAAACCGTGATCTAAGTTGTGATGTTATTCGTGACTGCTTCTTGAGCTTATGGAAATCTTAGGGTTTGACTGTTCATGAACGTGAAGACTTGAATATGGGCGTGAATGCCTCTAGATCATGAAATTGATTGTGTAGCAAACCATGAAAGTTTATGAACAAGTTGGCAATTTGAGGCATGAGGTTTTACGGGCATGACTCTCAATTCATAGGTGTGATGTTTGACTTGAATTGATTTGGTTTTCTAGGCTTTATTTGCTCAATGTTTATTAAACCTAATTAAATACTTAGAAACACAAGATGATTAAATTTCATTGCTTAATTATTTGTAATCATTAAAATAACGAAAATACCCCTCAAGGTCCAACAAATGTATTGAAGCATAAACCATATGCAAACTTGGAATCCTAGCAAAAGTCATCTCTGATAATAGAAAGCAGATTGATAGCCAACATTTCAAAGGACTTTTGTCAAAACTTGGGCATCAACTTACCTCAGTAGCATATCCTTAGACCAAAGTCACAAACAAGACAATTGTCCAAGGCATGATAAAGAGACTATGAAAAGCCAAGGGAGCCCGGGTTGAGCAATTGCACAATGTCTTTTGGTCATATCAAACCACTCCAAGAACAGCAAGAAGTGAAAACCTATTCAGGCTACCAAGGTGGTCATATATGTGGAAATAAGACTTCTAAGTCACAAAGTCCTGAACTATAATGAAGAAATAAATGAACAGGAGATGGCCACAAATATTGATCAAATAGATGAAATCAAGGAAAAAGCAAACATGAAAGTTGAGGCCTACAAACAAAAGGTTACTAGGATAATCAACAAAAAGGTCTAACATAGAAATTTCAAGAATGGAGATCTAGTTCTCATCTGAGCTGACATTAGAAGAGTGAAGTAGGAATGAGAAAGCTAGACAAAAATTGGTCTGGACCCTACACCATTTATCAGGTGGTGGGAACAAACTCTCTGATCAAAATGGAAAAATACTACCACGAATGTGGAACATTCATAATCTTAAGATATATTATCAATGCTTGTAAGAATCAATTCAAGTTTGTAATTTGATTTAAGTTATCAATACAAAGTACTCTTTCAATCATCTTTTAGTTGGTCTTCGATCAAATGCTAAAGTGGTCTATACAAAGACTATCCTAATGCAAATTAAAGCTCAGAAATGCCTACAAGGCTCAACTATAGTCCCATAGGGACCAAGAAGCCTACAAGGCTCAAGCGAAGTCCCTAGGGACCAGAAAGCCTACAAGGCTCAAGCATAGTCCTACTAGAACCAAAAAGCCTATAAGGCTTAAGCAAAGTCTCATAGGGACCAGAATGCCTACAAGGCTCAAGCATAGTCCTATAGGAACCAAAAATCCTACAAGACTCGAGCAAAGTCCAATAGAGACCAAAAAGCCTACAAGGCTCAAGCAAAGTACCATAAGGTTTGAAAAGCCTACAAGGCTCAGGAGAAGTCTCACATGGATCTTAAAAGCCTACAATGCTCACGTAAAGTCCCATAGGGCCCAGAAAAGTCTATAAGGCTCAAATCAAGTCATAAAGGGACCCGTGATGAAAAAGGCCTAAGGCCCCAAAAAGATGAAAAGGAGGTTAAGGCCTTAATGGCATTAATCATTAGAAATCAACACACTATAAGTAAAAAGGAAGTGATCAAGACCAATTTAAGGAAAAAGCGAAGAAAAAAAGATAACTCCATTAATTGAAGAAAGTTGTGTTAATTGCAACATTACAAAATAATACTAGAACAAAAGATGGCCTCTACAACTACGAGCCAACCTTTTAAAAAAAAAAAGAAGAAAAACATCAACTTAATTTTTTTTTAGTATCCTTCTTAAGCCCTTCTTCAACACCCACAACACGGATCTCTTCAGTAGTAGTA
Organism: Balakata baccata; assembly: GCA_949630135.1. NCBI lineage: Eukaryota > Viridiplantae > Streptophyta > Magnoliopsida > Malpighiales > Euphorbiaceae > Balakata > Balakata baccata. The sequence continues at coordinate 2,372 of CATIWF010007975.1, read as the reverse complement.
ATCTTGGAGGAAAACAATCCCTCAATAAAATTAAAAAGAGGCAAGGAAGCCTCAACAGTAATATGAGTCCTAACATGGCCACTTTTAGGAGGAGTAAAGGTAGGCTCATTTTTAATAGTTGTAAAGTCATTCCCAATAGGAGTAGAGACAAGCTCATAAACCAGCACATGAGAAGTAGTAGCCAACAGGTTCATATCAACAGGAGGAGAACATGACCAACCCCTAATTCCTCTTCCTTTTTAGCTACCAAAAAACAAAAATCCAAATAAGGAAATTTGCTTTTTATATAAGCAAGCATTTCACATTTCTCTTTTTCCATCTAATCCAAGGCGTGGTTCGCAATACCTTCTGCTTGCCTTTTAAAGAAAGAAACCTCAAAAGATTAGGTATTGAACACTATCTATGTGCTAGCAAAGAAAAGTGTTCTTGAGAGAAAATTGAAGAAAAATTATGTGTCAGCTCCCACTAGACTGATTACGTCACACCTAACCCAAGTGATGTTAGATCCTATCCTTGGGACTTATGACTGAAGCCTTCTTGAGAGATGTAACACCTTATATATTTAAAATTCATCTGTCCTTGTATTAATTTATCATGTATAGTGCAAGAATAAAGCAAAATCGTGATCACAATATGAGTATTTTTTTATCTTATCATATTGCGTAATTCAGCAGCTCGGCAAATCATCATTTAAATTTCAAATGTAACATAATATATTACTTATATTAAGTTCAAGTATTTCTAATTATAAATTTAAGAGTAATTACACATACTATTACAAATTCACTATATATTCATACATATGCATACATTCACTTAAAACACAGATAATATACTTTCATGCTCATGTGAAATGCAAGAAGAGAGAGTAGAGAGGCTTGACCAGCGACCTTTGATCTTTAACTTCTAATATGCATTTCAAAATGAGCTATTATTCTTTCTACCTAAAAAATAATGTAATTTGGTGAGCTGCAATTTAGTGAGAATAACTATTAAATGCTTTATAAAGCACTAAGCAATACACAATAAAAATAACAAATAACAATCATAATTATGACGCATTTAATATTGCAATCCATTCATCAATATAATATAGATATAAATAATATAAAATCATATAAACATTGTCATTTGCCTATGCTTATGTCTTGTCATTTTCTTTTTGTTGTGACCAACCTAAACGAACATTGCTCCAGGTTTCCATGTAAACATTTGCTATGTGTACATTTACATTTGCTAGCTAGCTTGATCATTTGTACCATTTTCACATTTGTTAGGCTATTAACCTTTTCCTTTGCATTTGAATATTTGATTAGACCATACGCCTCTTCTTTTGTTTTACAATGCCATTTGCCTAGTTATAATGCCTTTTTAAGTCCATATTGGTCAACCATTGCATTTGTATCAACATTTACATAAGTCAATAATCATTGACTTTGTAGGAAAAACATATTCATATAACATAATCATCAATCACTTTGTAAGGTAAACATATTAATATAATACAATTATGTGCATAGATCATTCATCACCATATCATATCAAAGGCATATTATAGCAATCATATAATTCACAAAACCACATGTCATTTCACATTTCATATAGTATGCAACATTCACATGCACTAAAGAAATCATTTGATAATTAAACTCACATTTTGTTCGATATCCAACCCTTAATTGTTCTTTGTCCCTTCCTTATGGATCATCAATTTGTTGTGAGCCTAATTCAAAGTATAATTGATTAATTGATAGCTAAATAAACTTAATATAACTTAAAAAAATTGATATGCATAGTTTAGACAACTAATTAGAGTTTTTTTATATGGCAGTGTGACCTTTAGGGACTTACTAGCCTATAAATTTTTCTATACTTGTCCAATTATATGATTCTTATTTCTAATTAAATCTAATATATAATTTTATAGCATATTAAAATTTCAAAATTTTTGGAGCATTGTACAATATTTTGTGTAATTTCAAAGCGTGTTCTATTTTCTGCCCTTAGGCAGTTTTAGGTCACCAAATTAAAAAATTCATATCTTACAACGTGTAAGTCATATTTGTAACACTTTATACTTGTGAATATTACTTATACTTGTATTATATTATCATGTATTGTATAAGAATAAGACAGAGTCCTGTTTATAATGAGGGATAAATTTTTTTTTTAATCATATATCAATATCACTTTGCAAGATTTGATAGCTTAGCTAAACATCACATCATGATTATAAACATAATATATCACATATGTTAACAATTCAGACAATATGTTTAATTATTTCAGTTAGAAAGGTCAATGCCAAATACACATTTACACATCATTGCATATTTACTAATTTATACATATGCAGATACACAACCCAAAAT
>CATIWF010007971.1:0-76711 GCA_949630135.1 Balakata baccata | reverse complement strand
ATTTGCACTCACAAGATAGTAAAAGAAAAGGAGAAGATTGAGACATGAATTTTATAGAGGTTTGGGTGTTAACTAACCCTACTCCTCTCCCCAACTTAGATTGGGTATTCACTAATCTAATCACTTATATTACAATCTTTGAAGTTTTAACAAACTCACTCCCAACTAGGTGTTTTATCAAGACTAACACTCAATCCAAATTTGCCTTGTGTTTTATGGCTCATACAACAACCAATTCCTTATAATTTGGCTCACACTACCCAATTACAAGACAACCCGAGTGTTTTAAGATTAACACTTGAACCCTTATACAAAGACAATTAATGAAAGGATTTGAGAAAATAAATTGCAATAGCTTTGACACTTGTTAAGTTGTTGGATCTAATTAAATGTCCTTTTGGTAAGGTATTTATACTGATTACCTACCAATTAGCCGTTACAAAGTGGTGTCATAACTTTTTCTAATGTTTTCTTACAAGGGCATTAAATTTAGTCTGCAGAGAGAGGTGTCCCAGTTGGGAACCATGTTGTCCCAGTCATGAAATACCCAATTTTAATACGTGGCAGTTTCTAGTTGGCTGAAAACCCCAACGACTAGTTTTTATTCAAGTGTCAGGTCGGGACTCCATGTGTCTTGGTCGAGACTTGCCCGATGATGCCACTACCAAGAACTTGGGTCTTCTTGGCTTTCAATGAGTCTCGGTCGGGACTACCATTCCCGGTCGGGACCTTAGTCAGTTTGACTAAGAGTACTTTGACTTTTTGATGATGTTGCACACTTTGGTGTTGTCTCCTCTTCAACAATCACATCTTTTTGAATATCCCACTCGGACTGCACCCTTTCCCGGTCGGAAAACGAAGTGTCCCGGTCGGGACATACCATGTCCCGGTCTGTTTTTGCTATTAGAACTTTTAGGTCAACATCCTACGGAGTTTTCCGCTCTGGACACTTGCTTTTCTTGGTCTGCACTGCAATCCCGGTCGGGACAAAAGTGTCCCGGTCTGGAAAATATCGGTCCCGATCGAGACATGCCCTTTCCCAGTCTGCTTTTGCTACTGGAACTTTGAGGCACTTAGATACAATATTTTCTCGGTTTGGACATGGCACTTCCCGGTCTGGTCTTGTGTCCCAGTCGGAAGTTACACGTCTCTATGAAATTCTTGAGTTGTTCAATGAGGAAACCTTAACCAAATGTGCTGAAACTTTGAACATTATCAAAACAACACTTAACAAAGATGTTAGTAACAATTAATTTGATTATCAAGATCAAAATAGAGAGCAATCACCTTTTGGTTAACAGTCTCTTTGTCTGCTGCCTCTAAAGCTATTAACTCATATTCCATAGGAAAATAAGTCATTGCTTCTTAAAAGCCCAAGAAATGGTGCCTTGACCTAATGTGAATATCCAGCCAAATGTTAACTTTTTATCCCTAACACTAGTCATCCAACTAATATCAGTATAACCTTTTAAAACTGAAGGAAACTTATTAAAAAATAATGCTAAGGACCTAGTCCTTTTAAGATATCCAAGAACTATGGCTATTCCTTTCCAATGATTAGTACTTGGATTATGAGTATACCTAGAAAGCTTGCAAACTGTAAATGCTACATTTGGTCTTGTTTAATGCATTGCATACATTAGATACCAATTGTACTTGCATAGTCCAATTGACCTTCCAACATTTTCTATCAACTTAACTGAAATATCTAATGGGGTGTTAGCCACTTTGATTCCCAAGTAATTAAACTTAGAGAGAGCCTTATCAACATAGTGAGATTGACATAAAGCAAAACCCCTACTATGTTTTTTAACCTTTATCCCTAAGATAGTATCAACTTCTCTCAAATCTTTCATTTTGAATTGAGAAACTAGATATTTCTTAGTATCATTTACACCTTTCATATTGGTTCCAATGATTAACATATCAACTACATATAAACATACAATTATTCCATAGTCTTTAGTTTACTTGGAATAAATGCATCTATCTACTCCATTGTGTTTAAAACCATTTGATAGAATAACATTATCACAATTTCTCATGCCATTTTTTAGGAGCTTGCTTTAATCCATAAAATGACTTTATTAATTTGCAAACTTTCTTTTCATTATTGGGAAGTTCAAACCCTTCGAGTTGTTCCATGTACACTTTCTCATCCAAAATCACCATTTAAGAATGCTATTTTTACATCCATTTGTTGAACATATAAGTTATAAATGGATGTTAAGGAAAATAATACTCTTATTGAAGTAATTCTTGCCACTGGTGCATATGTGTCAAAGTAACTAATACCTTCCTTTTGCTTAATACCCTTGACTACAAGCCTAGCATTAAAAGTTTGTAATGAACTATCAATATTATATTTTCTTCTAAACACCAATTTGCTCCCAATGATTTTAAAACTAGGTGCAAGATCAACCAATGCCTATGTATCATTTGCTATAAGAGAGTCAATTTCATCATTTATAGTTTCCTTCAAAAAAAAAAAAATCTCTTGAAGTCATAGCTTCCTTGTGTCTTTGGAATTCATCCAAATTTAAAATCATATATATCTTGTTAACCACCTCACTTCTACTTCCTTCAACAATGAAGAATCTCATTAGTTGAGAACAAAAGAATTCAAATCCTATACTCTTCTCCTTCCGAGCTCTTTGACTTTTCCTAAATTCACTAGTGATGCAATAAATTTAGTACTCATAAGTGCATAAACCGATTCCAACACTAGCAAGTCATCCCAAGGTCAATCTCACAAAGAATGGTTTGGCTTTGATTTTAAATTAATTAAACTTACCAATAAACACAAGAAAATAAAATCATAAACATTCTAACCCAATTTTGAGAGTTTGATTAATTAAACTGAAAACTGAAAATAAATTGAAAGCAATTAAAATGTCAAATTAAATCAATAGGATTAACAAGGTACTTAGCTTCGCATCCCCCAATTTCTTATCTCCCTCAATTAATTAAGTCCCAACAAATCTGAATTTAATAGCTCTCTCATTTATCACTAGTTAAATACTGTCATGAATTAATTATTGTCTAGTCTAATTTTTAGGCTAATTACAAGTAGTTCGCCTAATAATTAAAACCAAAGAATTTGATTCCCAATTTAACGTAGAAAATATTGAAGAATAATTAAAATTCAAAATTCATTCCATAGAAAAATACGAGGTTCAAAGTAAAATTGGGTTCCACTAACTAAGCGCCCAGAATGAACTAGCCTAGCATTATTATAACAGTGGTCATGCTTACAATAATAACTAAACTAAATATTACATTTGAAAAGATAAAGAAGAATATAAAAGCTCCCCGGAGAAGAACCTAATCCTCAACTGAAGACTGATACGAGTTGTCTAATGTCCAGTTGAATCTTCTCACATCTCCAAAAATCAATTCCAGCCTTTCCAATTGAAGTATAGTAAAAAATCCCCAAAAATTGGAACGAATAAAGAACAAAAATCAAAGATGAGAATGAACAAGAAGAAAAGTGATAAAACCTAAAACTAAAAATAGGATGAAAAATAAAATAATCCTAATTAGAGTCTACTCTTCAAATTACAATTATTTCCCCTTTAAAAATATTCATCCTCCAATGAGAGCTAAATAAAGTAAGCCATCCGCAGCAAAATAGGAGTCTAAATTGAAATTGGCCTTTGGCTAAGTAAAGATCACGTGTGCGAATAATGATCACAGAAGCGTAATTAAATAAGCAGCAAAAACGCCACGCACGCCATAAGGTACACGAGTCATGCATAATAGCTTCACTTGATCAATGAACACGGGCATGTAGATGGTTGCTTGTAAAATCATCGCGGGTGCATAGTAGGCTAAGGATTGAAGATCATGTAGCATGTTGTCCCATTTAGGCATACTTTTGGCAAATTCCCATTCAAGTCCCTCTAAGTTGCAAAATCTCTACAATTCATCCATTATTTACTAATGACCTGCACAAAATGAAATCACACACTAAATACCTAAAATCACACTAAAATTTTACAATTAACTACCCAAAAACACAAGATAAAGTATGACACAAATTGACTTATCAAATTCCCCCATACTTAAACATTGTTTGGCCTCAAGCAATACTCAAGTATAGAAGAAACACAAATAATCATGCAATCAAACAATCACACAATTAAAATAAAATCTACAAACAAATATGGACAAAATTCATAAGCTTGGTTGTATCCTTAATAATCCCTAAGTCTCACAAATGCACCAATCATGCAACAGTGAAAACTACACAACCAGTCAAGTTCAAACCTAGTTTAATACTCATCTCATACTAATATCCGAAAGTAAAATAACTTAATTACATAGTTTAGGAAGACTATTCATATGCAAACATCAAAAACATATGTATTAAGCTCCCCCACATTTATTTTTTGACCTCTCTATTCCTTCAAAATGTTAAGGCGATAATTTCAAGCAAACTCTCATTCAAAAAACAAGAACTTCCATAGGTTTGCATTCTAATCCAATCTCCACTGCTTATAATATCACCAGGACATATATAAAGAGGTCTTTAAAGGGTTGTAACGTGGCTAAGATGAAAAAAGGAAAAATAAAGCTGAATAATTACAAGAATTAGCATTAATCAAAGAAACGTAATTAATTTCAACCTCTACAGCTAACATGATGAGTAAAATCATCAAAGCAGTCCAAAGATATGCATTATCTTTTTTCTTTTTTTCTTTTTTTCATTTGAAACTTTTAGGTTTTTCATTCATTTTTTCTATGCACACATTTAATATATTAATAGACCAATGCTCAATACTTAGCAACTCACAATTAATAAGATCAAATTGTAGAAAAATATACTTGGTTTTTTAATCTCTAATTAATACTAACCCTTATAATCACGGGTAACAAAAAATGGATAAACAAAGAAAGGATAAATTTGGCTAATTAAAATATGGCTTAATCAAAGAAAGAAAATCTAGGCTCAAAAGGGCTAACTGAGGGTAAAATTTGGGTAAGGTCTAAAAGAAAGCCAAAATGGTAAATTCTAGTTGCCTCTATCATTTGAATATCTTAACATTAAAAATTGCAGTTTCAATCAATATCTTAATGCAAATTCTAGATTAATAATACCATATTTGAATTTATTCACACAAAAGAAATAAAGAGAAGAGCTTTAAGTGACTATCTCTATAATGGCTCAAAAGCTTATGAAAGAAAATAAAAGGTGTTATGCAAGTGTCAAGAACTTAACACACAACACTGATACATACAAATCACAACCTAATTAAATTGCTAACTTTATATAATAGGAGCAACAAAAATAAATAATGTAGAAAAATTTAAATAGGAGTATGCAAAAAGCATTAAAATTATTCTAAGTTTCTGATCATGTAATCCTGGCCAAAGCATGGTATAACATTCTTTCATTGACTAATTAGTGGGAAAAGGGAAGACAAAACCAAGCCTACAATTTTCGAACACACAAACATGCAAAAATTGTAATATATATATAAACACATTTTTTTAATGAAAATGCTTATTTTTATTTTTTTTATAGTTTTAATATTTTCTTAAGAAAAATACAAAGTCAACACCCAAGAAAGCAACCAACATTGCCCTCAATTTCATAAGAGAGCAACCAATAAAAATAAAAGAAGGGAAAAAGAATATTCTCCTAGGGTCAAAGCAGGTCACTAGCTAGGAGAGGGAATTCAGGCAAAATATTCTTGCATCACACGCATATGTCCGCCTGCCCTTATATCACAGCTACCATTTGCTCCTCTAATCTCCCCAATCTTTAATTAATTTATTGAAATTCAGTAGGAGAAGCTACATTTGCACCCTATGGCTAGTTATCCTGTAGTGGCTTTTAGGGCTGGGGTTCCTCAATCTGATTTTGCTGCCAAGCCCATTTAAATATATCACCTTCCTTGACAACTAGGCCAGCATGCTACAAAGCAATATTATCGTAATCCCCCATACTATGAGAAATATCTATTGGTGCTTGTTCACCTTCTACTCTTTCCTCACGAACAAGTTCTTCAACTTCATGAGCTTGTGGTGGCTACCTACTTAGCATGATCAAAACCTAAAAAATCACCACAAAAAGTGCAAGAGAAAAAGATAGAATTTGACGGGTTTGTGAAATCTAAACTAAAATTTGAGATTTTATTACAAAATTTGGGGACTTGAAGGAGTTAGGGTTCGAGTTCTTGAAGAATTGGGAGAAAATTTTAGGAAGAGAAGAAAAAGACAATATGGAATATGGGAGAGAGAAACCGAAATAAATAAATAAAAGAGAAAAAATTTCTATACAAACATGACTTACCTAGTCATGTGTGCGTATACATAGGAACACTAATGCATGATCTTACATGGCTCTTGCAATAATCGTGTACGTGAGGAAAACACCACACATGCGTGATGGCATATGGAGGCATGGAGCTGCACAGCTAGCCAGGAGTGATGGCACTGATTGGCGAGGCAGGCTGGCATGATGGCTAGCAAGTAAGGCAGCAAATTTTTATTTTAACCAGCTCTTGTTGATTTAGCACATATGTGACATTTTCTCTAGTGATTGCATTTCAAGGGACATGATCATGTCAACATGACACGCTTGTGTCTTTGTTTTCCATTAGCTCCACTTTAAGACCCACACAATCATATCAAATTGACATGCCTGAGTCTTTTTTTTTTTTTTTGTTTATTCTCCAATTCCATCCCTAATTTCCTGCACACAAATATAAATTAGACTCAAAAATCACCTAATAAAAACAAAAGAACGAAACTAAAACTAAAAATTAAAATCAAAGAAATCAAACTCAAAACTAAATTATGCAAAAATTAAACATACAAAGCGCCACATTTAAAATCTAGGCAAGACTTTGTTGATTTTGATATGCAAGGAGGGAACGAATCCACCTCATGTTTGTCCTCTTTCCCTGTAAAACAAGCCAAAATACTTAATTTCTTTCTCACTTTCAACAAATACAAGCCACAATCATTGCCATTAAGATAATCTACATTTTTATTCTTATTTACTGAAAAATTAGAAGAACGAGGAGAAGATTCAAATATTGTAAACTGTAAAATTTCTCCCAAAACTGTCATACTCAACTTCGTATGCTTAACATCGATGACATTATCGGTTATGGCTATAAATGATCGACCAAGGAGAATTACCTCTTTTGTTCCTTTTACAACATTGCTCTTAGTATCTATAACCACAAAATTGACTGAGACAATGAACTTTCCAATTTGGATTAGGAGATCCTCTATTATACCTTTAGGTCTTTTTATCAGGCCATCTGCTAGTTGAAGGCATATATTGGTGTACTGTAACTTACCTAGCCCAAGTTGAGAATAAATGGAATAAGGCATCAAATTGATGTTAGCTCCTAAGTCTAACATAGTCTTTACCTTCTTTTTATCGCCGATCAAAATGTCTATATAAACCCTCCAAGATCCTTTTTCTTCTTAGGCAAATTTTGTTCAAGTGTCGCACAAACTATCTTAGGTACCTCAATTCTTTCTTTTCCTCCCAGTTTCCTCTTGTGTGATAACAGCTCCTTAAAGAACTTTGCATATAAAGGAATTTTCCTCACAACATCCAAAAGGGTTACATTAATGTCAACTTTAGAAAGCATAGTAAGAATGTTAGAAAATTACTTATCCTTTTTAGGCTCCTTAAGTCTATTAGGGAAGGGAATGGGGGGCCTATAAGGCTCAAGAGCCTTATGCAATTTAAGTTCGGTTAGTTCTCCCTTTTCGTCCTCCTTAGAGTCAACTACCATCTCTTTGCTTTCCTCCCTAGGTGTATCTGCAATAGAAGATTCAACCATATCAGTTTCATAAGCAAAATCATCAATACAATCATTACTATAATAAAGCACAGTGATGGCCTTGACTTGCTCAATCTAACTAGGTAGTTTTCCCTTTTTATTCTCTTGCACTGCCTTAACTATCTGCCCAATCTGAATCTCTAACCTCTTGAATGATGCCTCAATTGTATCAATCCTCAAATTTGTCCTCTCATACTTGTCTTAATTGACAAACATGAAGTTTTGCAATGTCTCCTCTAAGGATAGCTTCTTAAGGGCATTTGAGGGTCCAATTTGGTTCTGAGGAAGATATGTAAGTCGGTTCTGATCAGTATTCCTCTAGGAGAAATTGGGATAGTTTCTCCACCCATGATTGCATGTATTAGCATATGGATTGTATTGCTGCTAGGATTGGAAAGAGTTCATCATATTCACTTGCTTAATTTCATCACTTGCAAAAGCATTAGAAGATAGACATACATTAGCACCATGACCATAAATATTGCAAATTCCACATACCTCATTGGTCGATGCATTCTGTGTGTTAACCAGCATCCTCACTTGGTTTGTTAATTGAGCAAGTTGTGAAGCAAACTCGTTTCCACCAAAAAACTTATTTATGGTTGCTCTTCACCCCCTCACACTCTTTTATTGGGAGTTAATACCCAACATTTCAAAGATATCATATACCTCAGCTACAGTTCTTTCCCCCATACCTCCCCCAGCTGCATTATCCACCATGCACTGATACTGCTGGGTCAAGCCATCATAGAATGCTTAATTAGTAACTGGTAGTTAGTAGCCATGATGAGGACATTGTAACAAAAGCATCTTGAATCTATCTCATGCTTCATGGAATGTCTTAGAGTCCTTCAGGTAAAAGCTCTAAATTACAACTATCAGCTCTTTTGTCTTCTTGTGGGAATAGAATTTGCCCATAAATTTCTGATATACCTCATCCTAGCTACGTATTAAACTAGGTAGCAATGTCATAAGCCACGCTTTGGCTCTATCTTTCAAAGTGTAAGGAAAACACCTCTGCCTCAATTGATCTTCTTCTAATATGTTCAAAGGAAAGGTGGCTATAGTAGCATAAAACTTAAGAATGAAGGTGAGCTGGTCTTCATTAGGCAAACCATAGAATGAAAGGAGCATATTGAGATGTATACTCTTAATCTCATTGTAACACCTCTTTACCCCACTTTAGAACAGTAAGGTAAGTGAGTGCTACCCAATTGACTGTCTTAAATAACCCGCTTGATTAAAATATTTATGATAAATTTTTTTTTCTAATTATATTTAAATCATACATATATCCGATTAATTATTTTATACACATAAAAAAATCCATAATTTTGTAGCTTGCTATTTAACATATATTTACATCAAAATTTAACTCATTATAATAGTGTTCATTCCCCAACATATACTCTACATGGAAGAAATCTTTGATAATATATGACAATATTTTAACATAATATACCAAAAATAAATTTGAGGCTTTAAGCTACTTGTTTGACTAGATCTCGTCCTTCTTCTGACAGCTATCCAAAATTTACCAATATCATATATTAATATATTATACATCCATATGTAACCATAAGCTTAAAATGTTCAACAACTATCACACCTACACATTATGCCACATTTGACCTAAAACAGTTGTGAACAAATGTTATAAAAATCTGGTATACCTTAGGCATACCTCGTGTATATCTTGGGAATACCTTCGACCTAAAACAGTTGTGAACAAAGGCTATAAAAAGTCTGGTATACCTTAGGCATACCTTGGGTATACCTTGGGCATATCTTGGGGATACCTTCAACCTAAAATAGTTGTGAACAAAGACTATAAATTCTAGTATACCTTGGGCATGCCTTAGGTAATCTTGGGGATATCTTCAGCCTAAAACAGTTGTGAACAAAGGCTATAAAGTTCGGTATACCTTGGGCATAACATGGGTATATCTTGGGGATACTTTCGACATATAGACAATAGTCTATAAAGTTTGGTGTACCTTGGTCATACATTGAGTATATCTCGGGAATACTTTCGGCCTAAAATAGTAGTGAACAAAGGTTATAAAATTTGGTATACCTTCGACATACCTTTGGTATATCTTAGAAATTTCTTGAGAATTCATAGGGAATATCTCGGATATACCTTGGAAATACCTTCGTATACCTTAATTGAATTGCAAAAACTTTCAAAAAAAAAAAGAAAGAAGAAGAAAATAAGAAACTTGATATGTGTAGAACATTTTAGCAAATTGAGAAATAATCAAACTGAGAAAGAGAAGGAGATATGATTTTGAGAGGAAAGAGAATGAGGACATATCCATTTCAATAATATTGTCCTTGTCTTCGCCGGTATAGATGAGGACACTCTTCGACTCTTGTTGTAGCTGGTTCGACTCCAATGGAGTTAAATCTTATTTAGGCAATGACCACTACAAATGAAAAGGAAAACGTAAAAAAATGGTAGATAAGAAAATATTTTCGGTAGAAATAAAATTTTACAAAACTAAAGGTAAAATTGAAAAAACAATTAAAATATAGACATATGGTGAAATTTCCTCAAAAATTAAAATGCAAGTTTCACACTTAAGGCATATTCCGGCCTTAGGCTTGGGCCTCCATTTCTAGCTTGATTCAGACCTCATGGTCTTCTAAGAACTTTTAGATTATTATCTTATATTCAATTTGCAAAAAGAATCAATGAGTCTGAAATTTTTATCAAAAGTTATGGCTAATTCACCATAAGGTATTCAGCCAAAATTTGCTTAGTTTTTTCATGGTTCTACCAAATCCAAGATTTTATGATTTATTTTCGACCTAGATACAACCTGAATTTCAATTTATGTTCTTCACAATATTTGTAACATTATGTATTAGCTATTATATCCAATTATTTCATGCATTTCAATTAGTAAAACGAAAGTTATATCAAATATAGTGAGGACTATTCCAATGCATGTGTGACAGAGCACTTATTGGATTCATTGCAAATTAATTGATTTCATAACCCTATGTAATCATGCTATGTCCAAAATTTCCAAATCGTAAATATATATATATAACTCAATGATATATACCAATTTACCATAAAATTCTAAAAATAACCATTTATCACACATAACATTTCAAACCTCATGCATAGCATACATTACACATAATTTCACAAATTTATAGCATGCGAAATTTTTTATCTAAAAAGCACATACCTAAACAGCCCCAAGTCCTTCTCTTTTTCCTTCCTTCCTTCTCTTGTTAAATGGCCTTTTCCTTTCCTTTATCCACCTTTTGGTGGCTACTTCTTTCTCCACTTGTTTGGCCTTAACAAAATAAACAAGTTTCATTCAATAACCCATGCAACCAATATTTATACATGGATAATATTTAGCATTCCTAATGACTATCTACCCCATTCCTTATGTTCATTTCCTTATCTCTTTACCTTATTTATATTCACTTTAATCAAAAGTCATTCCCTCCATTTAACACAAACATAACAGCCCCCTACACATCATGCCCTTCTCCTTAACAACCATCATCTACAAGTCACATAAACCATCATTAATACTTCTAAACATCTTCCTCTTAACTCACCCTTCATTAGGTAGCCCCAAAAAGGTTGTGAAGTGTTTGTATGTTGGGAAAATTGTGGAATTGAGCCTTAGGTAGTTGTAAATGATGATTTTGTAGCTTAAAAACCAAGGGAATAAGACCTATGAGGAAGATGAACTCCATATATCCCTAATCTACCAATTTCAAACACATTAATCATCTACAAGGGCCTCAAATAATAGGAAAAAGGTTGGATTTGAGAAGAATAACTCACCCTAATGATTTTCCAAAGATGACCAAATTTCCTTCAACCTTTTTCCTTCTTTCTCTCTTGCTCTCTGATGGTGAAATTACTTTTGTTTCTTGGTATCTCTCTTTCTAAAGTTTTTTTTTCTGCTCTTTTAAGGGCTTAAATAATACAAAAATGAAGGGTTAGGGAAGAGGTGTGGCGGGCCATGGAGAGGGAGGATGATGATGAAGGGTTTGGTTAGATGAGTAAAAAATATGCCATCAATTTTGACTTTTATATTAGGGTTAGAGTGTGTGGGTACCACTAATTAGATTAATATCTCTTCCTATTGGTTCATTAACTTAATTAATCTTGATTAATTTTTAATTATAGGAAATTTCCTTTTTCCCACACATTTCTCTACGTCTTACAAATTTTCCCCAACAAATTCGATAATATTGATTACGTCAATAGGAAAATTTTAAATTTTTCCTAATTCTTTTACCAATCTATTAATTTCATAATAATAATTTCTCTACTTATTGTCTCTTATAATTTATCATTTTTCCATGAGTCTGAATTTGTACCCCAATTGAACCAGGCACCCAATTAAAGCTACGCGCGAATGGGGCCTAAATCCCTGGACGTTACACTCATAATTTCTTGCTTCCACCCTAAGGACTATGCATGGTGTGTTATTTCCAATTACTGGTTTAGCATAATCCCTCATGGTTAATTGCCTCGGAGTAGCTGCTACTCTTGGTGGATCTTGAACTCTAGGTGGATCTTCTCTCATTCCTCCTAACTATTCAACTTCTTCCTCAATTGTAAGTGGAGGCAATTCCTTCTTCTCTTCACAAGAATCTTATGATAGCTGGACTTTGGATCACAAATCGTATTGCCTCAGTGTAGAAGAATAACCACATTTAGCTTGTTTGCAAGCACCTAACATAAACTTAAAATTAGCAAAGTAAACAAGACTAAAAAGCTATACTAAAATAAAATAAAACACGTTGGTAAATTAATTAATTAAGAATCTAATTAACCTCTCCCCGGCAACAGCGCCAAAAACTTAATGCAACAAATTTAGTATTTGCAATTATACAAACCAATTGCAATGCCAGCAAGTCACTCTCGAGGTCAATCTCACAAGGAACAGTTCAACTTAGATTTTAAATTATTAAAATTGCCAATAAATACAAGAAAATGAAATTCTAAACATTCGAATTTGATTTTGAGAGTTTGATTAATTAAACTAAAAACTGAAAATAAATTGAAAGCAATTAAAAAGTCAAATTAAATCAATGGGATTAAATATGTACTTAGCTTCGCATCCCCTAATTTCATATCTCACTCAGTTGATTAAGTCCCAATGAATCCGGATTTAATAACTCTCGCTTTTATCATCAATTAAACACTGTCATAAATTAATTAGTGTCCAGTCCAATTTTTAGATTAATTACAGGTGGTTCACCTAATAATTAAATCTTAAGATTTTTATTCTCAATTTAATATTTGTTGATCAGGCAATAATCAAACATAAAAATTATTAAAGAACAATTGAAACTGAAAAATCTAAAATTTATTCCATAGAAAAATATGAGGTTCAATACAAAATTGGATTCTACTAACTAAGCACCAAAAATGATCTAACCTAATATTATTATAGTAGTGACCATGCTTACAATAATAACTAAACTAAATATTACAATTAAAAAGATAAAGAAAAGAAAAGCTCCCTAGAAGAGAACTGAATCCTCAGCCTAAGACTGATACAGGCTATCTAATCTCCAATTGAATCTTCTCATATCTCCAAGAATTAATTTCAACCTTTCCAATTGAAGTATAGTAAAAATCCCTAAAAATTAGAACGAACAGAGAACAAAAATTCAAGACAAGAATGAACGCAGAGAAAAGTAATAAAGCCTAAAACTAAAAGTCTAATGAAAAATAAAAGAATCCTAATTAAAGTCTACTTTTCAAATTACAATTATTTTCCCTTTAAAAATATTCCCCAAAATATTTATCCTCCAATGAGAGCTGAGTAAAGTAAGCAATCCGCAACAAAATAGGAGTCCAAATTGAAATTGGCCTTTAGCTAAGCAAAGATCACATGTGTGTATAATGATCATAGGCGCGTAATTAAATAAGCAGCAAAAACGCCACATACGCCATAAGGTACACGAGTCGTGCATAATAGCTTCACTTGATCAATCAATACGGGCATGCAAAATGAATACGGGCATGTAGATAGTTGCTTGTAAAATTATCGTGGGTGCATAGTTGGCTAAAGCACGAAGATCTCACAGCATGTTGTCCCATTTAGGCATACTTTTGGCAAATTCCCATTCAAGTTGCAAAATCTCTACAATTCATCAATTATTTACCAATAATCTGCACAAAATGAAAATACACACTAAATACCTAAAATCATACTAAAATTCTATAATTAATTACCCAAAAACACAAGATAAAAGTATGACACAAATTGATTTATCAACTATAAGGCTATAAAGTTATTCTTTTATTATTCAAGAAGAGTTAGAATCATACTAGTGCTGCTATCATTATCCCTTTATGGATTAATACTTGAATCCTTTAGAAATATAGTTTCAAAGAATTCAAAATCTCTAGACTCCTATATCCAAAACTCTATATGCCTTTGAATTTTTGGCATTTCGCACAAAGATACCTTTAGGAGCTCTCGGTTCTAGTTTAGTTCTTTTAAAATCAAGAACTTTATAATATGCCAAACAAACATACACCTTTAGATATTCCAAGTTTGGATTTCTTCCTTTCCATTCTTCATGTGGAGAATTCTTTTTTTATTCTTTGAAGATATACAACTATGCACATAACAAGTTGTAATAACGCTTCTCCCCATAGATTCATTGGTAGTTTTATATGTACAATCATTGCATTTAC
Organism: Balakata baccata; assembly: GCA_949630135.1. NCBI lineage: Eukaryota > Viridiplantae > Streptophyta > Magnoliopsida > Malpighiales > Euphorbiaceae > Balakata > Balakata baccata. The sequence continues at coordinate 62,200 of CATIWF010007971.1, read as the reverse complement.
CAGATCTACCAATGTTCTATTCTTTCTTGTAGTCAAACCATTTTGTTATGGTGTATAAGCTGCACTTGTTTGATGTATCAAACCATTTTCTTCACAATAATTTGAAAATTCAATTGAGAAATATTCACCGTCCCTATCATTTCAAAGTATTTTAATTTTTGTTTCCAATTGATTTTCAACCAATATTTTATAACCTTTAAACTTTTCAAATGCTTGATCCTTTGATTTCAATAAGTACATGTGTATATCTTGGATGATCATATATGAATGTTATAAAATATCTATTTCCTCCTCTTATTAAATAACCATTCAATTCATAAATATTGGAATGGATTAATTCAAGCAAATTAATTGATCTTTCATTCTTTGGAAAATGGTTTCTTAGTCACTTTTGCTTGTACACAAATATCACATTTCCAAAGTTTTCATTTGCATATGATATTAATCCATGTTTTGACATAAATTTAAATGATCTAAAATTCACATATAATAAATGTTCATGCCATAAACTTAAAGGAGACTCAAGCAAGTAACTAGAAATATTAATTTTTTAATACTTAATTTGAACAAGCCATCACAAGAATAAACTTGTCCTATATATACACCATTTTTATATAATATTAATTTTTCAACCTCTAGGATAACCTTTAATCTTTTCTTGCATAGCATGCTTGCCGAGATTAAGTTCTTTCAAATATCCGGAACATGAAGAACGTCTATTAAAATCAACTTCTTGCCCGAAATGAATTGCAACTCAATCGTTCCTTTGCCAAGCACCTTAGCCATGTCGTGATTTCCCATTAAGACCTTGTCATCCTATCCTGCCACTTCATATATTTTGAACATATCTTTAATGCAAACATGGATGGTTGTGCCGAAATAATACCACCAATCATTTGATTTTTCTATTGTTGTCATGTTACATTCGGTAACCATAATAACTTTAAGTTTAGCAACCACAACAATAATATCATTTGGAATTGGTGGATGTTCAAGAATATTGGCCTTCTTTTGGCCATTATTTCCTTCGATCTTTAACCTTTTGTAAAATTGGCATTCCTTTTTGAAATGTAACTTGTTGCCATAGAAGTAACAAGCTTTATTTTTCTTATTATTTCCCAAGGAATCATTTGAAGTTTCTGAATATTTCTCTTATTTCTTGAGTTTTTTCCTTCTTTCTTAGTGCTAGACTCAATATTATTTACTTTTGAACTAGATTCTAAAGCAAGCTTTTTCTCACAGTTGCGAGTTTCTTCTTCAATCCGAATATGCTTGATAATATGGTCTATTGTGAAATTTTCGGAAGTGTGCAAAATTTTATTTCTATAATCATTCAGAGTGGATGGTAATTTTGCTATTATTACTACCACTTAAAGTCGTTCTGACACTTCCACTTGTATTCATTGAGTCTTAAAGTCCTCCTGGATAATCAAAACAAACATGAGTTTAAAGGAAGCAATACTATTTAAACTTACCTAATAAGAAGTTAGAGGCTATTATTTGGTTGTTTTGGAAGAATGAGAGGCTAGAAAAGGGGAGAGAGCGTAACAAAAGAATTTGTCCTAAACACTTATTTATCGTGTCTAGGCACTTGTTCAGGCTTGTCACAACCTTTAAAAATTCATAAAAACTGGCTAATGAACATTAAATAACTTTCATTAGCCATTGTACACCATTTTGCAACTGCGCAGCACTTTTCGTGACTAAAGAATTCATAAAACTAGCCGTTAGCATGAACACTTTTCGGCACTGCAAAATCTTTACGACTATTCGCGACTGTGAAGTTGTTTGCGACCATTCATTTCGCGACTATAAATTATATAGTGTATCGGAAAAATATCACAATTAGTGACCGTGAAACCCGTCGTTAAAACATTATGCAACATCAAATTTTAAAATTAATTAATATTTAATAATATTAATTAATTTTTAGATTATTTCTCATTTTTTCTCCGAAATTTTTCACCACCAGTCTAAACTAGAATGATGTAATATGTCTCTCTATTTTTTTTTTCATGTGTGATGTTTTACTAACTTATCAATAACTATTTCAATAGTTGTGATAATTGATTTTATAGTAATTTATAAAATTTTAATAATAAATTTTAATTTATGATAACTACGTAGTTGATAAAGTAATGAATTATGTTAATTTATCATAATTTATTTTAATTTATTAATTTATGAAATTATAGTGAATGATTATGACTTGTATATTGTAATTAATTCATAAAGTTAAGATAAATTGATTTCATTTTATAACAATTAATAAAATTAAAGCGATTGGTTTTAATCCATTATAATTAATGATAATTATAATTTATATTAACTGATTTAAAATATTTTGATTCAGTTTTGATTATTATTTGGTGCAATTTATATAAATTTAATTTAATTTTTCGAACGGAATTGACCGGATACTTACCCTGACTCTGAATTAGGAATAACTATCTTTGTGAAGTAGTGTCACCTATGAAACAGTGGTCGACATATTGAACAAATAAAATAAGATTTTGAGCTCTAAATTTCTATTAACTTCGATATGTGTGATAGGATCATAGAACCATTATTCTTAAATTCATCATAGCATAATTTAATGGAAATTGGGAAATTAATTTTATTTATACTTATCAAATTTTATTTTTATTATAGTAAAATTATAAAAAAAAATTTTAAAATAATCACTAAACTATATTTTTATTTTATTAAAGTTACTTGTTATATTTGAATATGGATAACCAAACAAATAAATATAGTAGATGATATATTGTCAAAAATTTAATATAACAACTGATGTATTGTTAAAAATATGACATATCACAAAAGAAATTTATCAAATTTAATTTTAGTAAAATTTAAATATAATTTAGTAACTTTTTTTAAAAAATTATAATTTTTTTATAATAAAAATAGAATTCAGTAATAATTAGAGGTGAAATTACCTCTGAAAATCAGATTGGTAAATTTTTATAGGCTTAACTATTAATCTTTTTTTATTAATTATCTCTCATAATATTCATTTTTTCTGGAACTATCCACGTGAATACACGTCAAGACAAAAGGTTTTTATACTTCACACCTCTGTTATCACTGATCAACCGTGCTGTGTATCTGGGTGTGCGATTCTAATTACTTTTCAATTTTCATGAATTTATTATTATTATTATTATTATTATTATTATTATTATTATTATTGTGACAACTTTTACAATAAAAATTTTGTACTTCTACTTTTTATATTAAAATAATTTTATTATTTATATTTTAATTTTTAATATATATACTTTCTATTTCACATTAAATACAATATTTCAAAAAAATTGACTCAATTTAATGGTCACATAATATTTTAATTTTTTTAATTTAATACTGTTGAGATATATTAATACGTATATATAATATTTATTTTTTTCAATTTTATAATAATAACATTATTATTATTATTATTATTACATTAAAAGGATCCATTGATACTGTAGGAAGTACAGTGAATTTCTCAAAGTAGACCCTAAACAAAACGACGTAGTTTTAGCCTCCACAATGACCGAAAGTTCCCTTCTGGTCTTTACACAACCTTTTGCAAAATCTTATCATTACCCTCTTTGCCGCTCGCCACTTCACCTGTCATTGATCTACTTTTTCTCTTTTTGCGATTTTACAGACCAAGAAATAACCAAAGCTCTGTCCGAAACAAATCTCCGACACTTTTCGGTGCCAAAGAAGAGACCCATCAACAAAATCATGGACGCGATCATGTAGGAAGAGGAAAAAACGACTTCTTCTGGCTTTGGGTTGACTGTGAGATCCAATAGAAGAGATACAACCAAGATGGGTGCGAGTTTGCCATCTACAACTTCATTTGGCGATCTCTAAGAGCAGATATCGCTAGTCATGTGGTGCAAGTCACTCTCCAAGACCTAGGTTCTATTCAGTTTCTGTTTGGCCTCCGAAGAGAGAAAATTTGTGTCATGATTCATGTTTGTTTGTTGAGTAATTGAATCTTGCGTTAGTTTTTCTGGGCTGCTCCGTACCTATTTGTTTTATTGTGTCGAAAAACAAGTCTAAAGATTGAGAAATGTATAAGATCTGCTGAATATTTATATTTTCTAAGGAATTCTGGTCAATTATGATTCTCATTTCACCCCTATTAGAACTGGTGCTTCATCTATTACTTATTCTTTCTTTCTTTCTTTCTTTCTTTCTTTCCTTTAATCTAAAGCTTTTATATTTTAATGTCTTTTTTGGTTTTCTGATGTTTTTATGAACGAGCATCTTATGTTCATGTTTATATATAAGATTGTCTGTAAGTGGTTTAAATTTTGAAACCCACAGGCAAAATCATTATGTGACTAGGCCAAGGAGATACTGATGCAAGAATGCAATTCATGTCCATCCTTTTACTTCTTTTTGTTTTGAACTTTAGATCATGTCATGGTGCTGAAAGAGGTAATTTTGCGAAGGACTTTTTGGTATAGTTGAGTTTTTTTTTATCTTATGTTTGGATCATTCTATTTTTTATTCCAGAAAAAGGGGAAGCTATTATTTATTTGATTGCGCATCATATATGTTTCTTTCAAGTAGTTAGTATAATTATTAATCATCTTAGTGGTGGAAAAATAATCTTTTATCATCTTTGTGATGCTAATTTCATGACACAACTTATTTCTTTTTTGGCACTTCTCTCATTTTGGCTTAGAAGGGTTATTGTATCAATGGAAATTAGTTAGCAGAAACAAACATTGGATGTCGTTAGTAGAGAGCTGTTAAAGGAGATATTCACACACTTGACTTAGATAGGTATTCTTATAGAGGGTATACTGAATGAGTGTCTCTCCAAATTTCCTCAAAGAATTCAATGATGATCAGAGGTGGGATTTCATGGTAGGGGCTATAGCCCACCTTAAATTTTTAAAATATATATAATAATATATAAATTTATACTATTTTTAATATTTGTCTCCCTATAAAAAATGATAAGAGGCAATTATGTGATGCTAAAAATTGATTTAGATGAGTTAATAAATAAATATATACTTTAAACTACTAAAATTTCAATTTTTAATGACAAACATTTAAATAGTTAAATTATTCAAGTTGCATCATTTTTTAGTTTGATTTCTAATGCATTCAGTGTTGTTGGAGTTCATATAAACGTCATGATGTATTTCAAGAAAAAAAAATAACTCAATTTAAAGAAGCATTTTAAAATAGTGAAATTTTTAGTAGGACAAGGTAAATCAAGAAATTTGGCTAAAAAAACCAAGTGATATTCATTGAAGTTCAATAGCACCTTAATAAATTTGATTTTAAACTTTTTTTTTTGTTATACTTAATGTTTTAGAATACATTGTGAAAGATAGTACCGTTCTATACCAAAAAGCTGAAGCTAATAGGATTTTATATTTGGTGCAAACTTTCAATTTTACATTTAATGAAAAATATATTGCAAGTGACAAATGAGCTATCATTAATGTTGCAGAGAAAAAATCAAGATATTGTAAATGTTATGACTTAAGTTAAAATTTGCAAAGATCGATATAATTAATGAGAGATAAAAGTTGAGATTTTTTGTTAGAAGAAGTCATATCATTTTGTACCAAACAAAATATTGATATTTCTGACATGGATAATGTTTATATGATCAAAGAAATGTCACGATGCATAGGTCTAACAGTTACAAATTTACATCACTATAAAGTGGATTTATTTTATAGTATTGTAGATATGCAACTACAAGAGTTTAATGATCGATTGTCTGAGGTAACCATTGAATTACCGTTTTGTATGGAATGTCTTAGTCCTGATAACTCTTTTGCAGCTTTTAATAAGCAAAAGTTGATTCACTTTACTTAATTTTATTCATATAATTTTTCTCAAGTTGACTTGATGACACTTGACAATCAACGTGAAATTTATCTCAATGACATGCGTTTTAGTAGTTATTTTGCAAAATCGAAAGATATTGTAAGTCTAGCTGAGAAATTGGTTGAAAGAAGAAGATATGTTGTATATCTATTGATCTATTTACTCATGAATTAACACTTGTCTTACCTATTGCAACTATCATTGTGGAGAGATCATTTTCTACAATAAAATTTGTGAAAAACCATTTGCGTAATCAGATGAAGAGATGGTTGGATAAACAACTGCTTGGTTACATACATTGATAATGATATTTTTAGCAACATTGACAATGAATTAATTATATAAATTTTTTCAAAATATATTCATTTAGGACAATTATGAATTTTAGTTATATTTTTATATAGTTTTATTTGTAATTTTTAAAACATTTTTATATCTTGACAATTATTGAATTTAATATTATATTTTTAATGGATAATATTTATCATTTATTTATGTATCAATAATTTAATTGAATTATATATTACTGTATTATGAAAAAATTAGTATATAAAATTTATTCCTCCTAAAATAGGGGATCCGACTCCCCCACTGCATGGCAGCTTTGCACTATTTTCTGAAAACCAAAAATGATAACAACGGAATAACAAAACATGAAGATGGAACTGTATCACTTTTGTGATCCAGGATGAAGCTGAAGGTTTACAAGTTCGTAAAAGTCGGGAATGGATTTCTATTACTCCTGCAAAAAATACTATTATGGTCAATATTGGTGTGAGGTAATAAAATATTTCATCATTTCAATTATTAATTTTTCTAGATTAGATGTTCATGTTTTGATTCCAAATCTACAGCTTCTATTATGTTTATGTAAGGTCAATAATTGCACAAGTGAACCATGGTGTGATGTTTTATGTTCATTTTGTTGTAACATAAAATTAACTATATAGGGATTTTAATGTTTTCTTTAGTTTGTGTTTCCATGTATTGGAATTATACTCTTAATATATTTTTTGAAGTGTCATTCTTGCATTTTAAGGAGCTATTTTTCATTATTTTATCTTTTCTTTAATTTGTATCGTAGATCAGTTCAGATATGATATTCTATATATATTTTAGTGTTGAAGTTGCTGGCAGCAATCAAAGAAAAAGAGATATTAGTATGCGAGTATGTGCAATATGAGGTTTTTGGGTTTTAATGATAGTAAATTTATTGCTAATTAATATTTGAAATCTTTATTGGCTTGACTTGCCAAATATTATGATTGTATGTTCAAGTGGCTGATGTAATAGATATAAAGTTTTTCCAAATGAATATTGGCACAAGTTAAATTTGTATGTTGTACTTGCTAGCGTGGAATTGCTTTACCATTCTTTTTTTTCTTGACACTATATATCAGGTATACTAGACTAGACTTTTGTTTAAGTGCAATCGGATCATCAAGTGGGGTTTTTTGCAGGTCACCTATTGAAGCTCCGGAGTAGCTTACACTTGGATTTGATTTTGAGATTGGCAAGTTGGCTCCAAATGTTTATCTATTTCTGTAAATTAATATGTAATTGAACTATTAATTTAAGATTTTGTTCTTTTTTTTTTCATTTGTTTATGAAGCAAAATGATGATTCTATCTTTTTTTGTAACTATATTTTTTATAATGTTGAATTATATATGCTACTTTTAGTATATATTTATAGTATTAATTTGTTCTATTTACTGATTAAATTTTTTTTTATCCTATACAACACGAGGTTATTATTATTATTATTATTATTATTATTATTATTATTGAAGCCACTTATACACATGATCTATCTATCAATGTGAATTATGTTTCACAAGGACCGCCTAACTAATTGGTGGCTGCCCTCTGTATGTCTTTCTGTAATCAGTTTATGAGCCAATCATAGCCACCAAAAAAATAAAAAAAAAATAAAGTTAAAAAATCAGCTATGACTTTAAATTGTGAGAAAGAATTTAATTTAAAGAATAAATGATAAATTTAATTAAATTACAAAATCAGTTACATAGATAAAATTCACTTTTTAAATTCTTGACGAAAGCAAATTTAAAAATTGCATGTATTTCTTAAAAAGAAAGTTGGAAGAGCGAACAGGAATGTGAGTGTCAATTGTTGTTATAGTTATATATTTTTAAAATTTTAATTATTTATTTAGTTTAAATTTTATTTTATTTTAATTTTTTAATAATAAATATGTAACTAAAAATATTCGAATAATATTAATCGAATTTAAAAAATAAAGATGTTAACGTTATAATTTTAAAAATTTTGTGATACTTCATCCACTGTCATTTCTAATTATATGCCCTCTAATAAAGTATATATGGATTCGACGAGCTAATTTTATGCAGAATCAAATAAAAAATATGCCGCTGATTCCATCATCACATCTTTTTTTAAGTTCAAAAAGATAAGCTAAGTTCAAAAAAAAAAAAACACCTAATGCACGTTCGTAGGTAACACGGCAAAGATTATGAAACAACCAACCATTTAAATCATGCAACTACAGTGATTAAAAAATTTTGGCTTAATTCATTTGAAAATATTTGTTTTTCTCATTTATTTTCTTATAACGATTTTTGATCCATCTAGTCACATAAAATTTTTTTTCTATCTTACCCCATATTCAATTAGTAAAATGTGTATAGAATTTTTTAATACTAACGTGATAAAGAAAAATATTTAACTTGATCAATAATGTCATGTTAGCTATAAAATATCATACGTTCGGTTTTACAAATTAAACGGATAGAAAGTGCACAAAAAACACAATTCAGGAAGCTAAGTGAATAAAAAATCGCTATAGAAAGTAAATGGCGAAAATAAATATTTTAAAGTACTGGATATGACTTAAGCCAAAAAAATTTTTTTTTGGTGTAAATTAACCTATACGGATGAAATCAATAAAAAAAAAAATTGTTCTCCTAATAATCTTTTATTAATTTAATCTTTATAAATTCGATATATAGAAAAATTTAACATTTATCTATTCCATACATTTTTAGATTGATCTATCAATAAAGATCCAATCACATATGATAAATTTGGATGTTTTCTCTCCATCCTTTCTTTTTTTTCATTGCGTCTAAAACTCTAGACACTTCCAAAAAGCTGCAATTTTTTTTTTTTTTTTGTGTGCACCATGTTCACATTTCACACACAAACAAAACCCAACAATACTATCATCTCTGCACATGGTGGTCCCCACCCTACACGATAACTTCCCTATATGTGGGTCCCATTTCCTTCGTTATCCCACCACGTGTCCTCTTCTGCCTCCACTCATCATCACCCACCTCCACCTTCCTCCGTGACAGCTGTCTTTTGCCACCTCATCCCCCACCACCACATATTTATCCTATCCATCCATTCATATTTCATGCAATACCCATGTACCATGTAGATGTCCAATTTCCTTTACTTTCTTTCTACATCATATGATTCCATTAAAATTCTTAGGCATTATATATATATATATATATATATATACACTTGTTAAATCTTAAGGATATAGTTTTTTGAGTTATTTTATGTAAATTTTTATTTATATCTATTTTTAATACCATTGTTATTTTTATTACAAGTTAATATTATGAAATTTAACTCTTGAGATGGGATAATAAAAATCAAGGTTGTAAAAACCGGTCCGATCAATGAACCAAAAAAAATAGCGAGTCACGAATTTAAGATCAAATTGAGGTATAACCGGCCTATATAAAATTTCTATAAAATATAATATTTAACATATTTTATACATAGTAAAATAAAAATTATTTAAATTAAACATAGTTCATATATAATAATATGTTCAAAATATTAAATATTTAAATTCAAATTAATATATAAATATATTTCTAAATATTTTCAAGTATAATAATATCAATATTTATATATTATTTTAAAAAATAATATAATTTATTTATATGTATATTTTTTTTAAAAAAATTATAATAAAAAATAATTTGTAAAAAATAATATTTAACGTACATTTATTTCTCAAGTAAAATATTTTATACTGAAATAACTAATATTAAAAATAATTTTTATAATAATTTTTTCATGATATATATTAGTAATACAAATACAAATATGTAAATTCAAATTTATTAAATATATATATATATATTTCTTAAATAATGTCAATACTTTTATGAAAAATTAAAATAATGCATAGTTATACATTGAATTATTGATAATATAATACATAATTATATATTGATAATAAATATTTATAATTCAAAAATATCAAATAATTCAAGAATTGTTTATTTGTCATAGTTTTACTTTTATAATAAAAATATAAAAAATTATATATTGATTTTATATAAACCTTTTTTCAATAATATGAGTAATTTTATAAATAGTTAATTTTATATAAATATAGATAAATTTATTTGTAAATGAAACTAATATAAAAAAAATGATCATTTTAACCACATATCACAAGTGGTTTGATGGTAAAATATTGGAAACTATATTTAAAGACTCAAGTTCAACTCCTACTATGATTCATCAAACTAGTCAAAACCTGACTGGATCAACTGATTCATTATTGAACTAGCCAATTCGAAGGTTCTTGGGGCAAGCTAAAGCCCTCCGATTCTATAGTTCAAAACCGCCCGACCTGGTGACTAGTTCTTGATTTTCCAGTTGAATCGGTCAGGTTGGGCTAATTTTGATAATATTGATAGAATTAATAAAAATGAGATGATAAATTTTATTTTTTTTATAATCACAAGTTTCATATTCGATTTTTATTATGGAGCATTTAAAAATTGAAATGAAGTGTTTTAACCTTAATAGATTTGTCCATGTAAATTCAAATTGGTTTGCAACTTATGAATAATAGGAACACTAATACTAAAAAAAAGACATAAGATATAAAACATTTCATGTATTTGTCATATGAAACCGATGGTAATTCAATTATTTAACTCGTAATAATTTAGTAATTAAAATATTATTTATAACATAAAATTCTTTAAACTTTAATTTTGTAATATAAAAGTACTTGTCGTCTAAATTTATTAAATTATTTAACAAAATATTGATGTTGACTTTTTACATCAATAAAAAATTTCCACATATAATTGTCGCATGTACAAAATGGATTAAATAAAAAAAATTTACCATTTAATGGAATGTTCGATTATATTTGATTTGAGAGAAAGTAAGAGAAAGTGTAGAAATGTGACGAGAAACGTGATAATTTTTTATGATATCCATTTTGTACACGTGACATTTATATATATATAACTTTTTTGTTAATGTGAAAAGTTCATATCAATATTCCGTTAAATGATTTAACAAATTTTGACGTCATGTACATTTATATTACAAATTTAATATTTAAGAAGTTTTCTGTTATAAATAATAGTTTAGGTACTAAATAGTTACAAGTTAAATAATTTGAATATTGTCCGTATAATTCACCATATATTTGTCTCATTTCACTATTTAATATATATATATATATATATATAGTCTAGTTTGTCATTTGAATTCAGTTTTTGATTTATATTGCTTCCTTGCATTTTAAAAAGATATAAACTTCAATCTTTAATATTAATATGACAATAATATTTAGCATAACAATAATATTAATATGATATAATGGCATATTATTAACATTGGGCAGAAAATTCCATCTTTATAGAATGTAAGAAGCAATGTATATAAAAAATTGAATCAATACGTAAACTTAACAATGAAAAAAAAATTTGGAAGACTAAATTACAAAACAAAACAAATACAAGAGTCACCCCATACTATGTGACTATAAAAACTAATTGAATCCAAAAATACAAGGGACGAAAATGACAAAATATGGATCGGATAAATGTTACACATATAGTACTAGTTTTAAAATATGTTTTTAGGTAGAAATATGTTTGAAAAAATAATTTATAAAAAAATTAATTAATTAAATTAAAAAAGACAATCAACACAATTATAAATATTTTGATTTAAGGATATTTCTAACAATACTTTTTATCTTTTTCTATTATATTATAAAAAAATATTTTTTATTTTAGCTTGCTTTGAAAATTATGTGTACCCTAATAATACTATTTATTTTATTTTCTATTTTAAATTTTTATTAATAAAATTTTTTAAAAAATAAAAAATAAAAAAATAAAACAACAAAAAATAAAAAAAAATATTTTTTCAGTAGCTCCAAATGACTTTTAAATTTAAAAACAAATAATATAAATTTTAAAATATAAAATAAATAAAAAAGAAAATAACGAGACTAAACATATAAGACTCTGTATTTAAGGAAAGGTTGAAATAGGGGCTCTTGAGATGATCTAAGCCAAATTCTTGGTACACGTCTGCAACTAAATTATTTATTTTTTCTTTATTATTTTAAAGAAAAAAAGCTTTTCTTTTCGGTTGGATGCAGCTTTATAAGCACCATATCTCTATGTCTCACAAGCACCTTCGAGAGAAAGAGAGGAAAAAGAGAAAAATCATGGTGGGAATTTCTTGTGAACAAGATTCTTGGGTTTCTTCAAGAAACCCAGACGAAACAGAAACCCCCACTCAAGTTTCAAACTTGGATCAAGATGATGGTTTCTTTTATCAAGAAACCGATGCAATATGGCAGAAAGTGAGCCAGAGTTCCAATAACAGCAATAGCAGCAAAACCACCAACAACAATACCTTCAGCCCCAACAGCAGATGCAACAGCAAGAAAAAGAAGAACCAGGTCTTGCTTGAAGGTTATGTAGAGGTAGCTAATGAGAATGAGGATGATTTGAAGAGGACCAAGAGCTTGACAGATGATGATCTTGATGAGCTTAAAGGGTGCTTGGATCTAGGGTTCGGTTTCAGCTATGATGAAATCCCCGAGCTCTGCAATACTTTGCCCGCTCTTGAGCTTTGTTACTCTATGAGTCAGAAATTTCTTGATGAGCAACACAAATTTCCTGTGAGAAGCTCTCCTACTGCGACTGAGGCTGCTTCTAATCCTATTGCTAACTGGAAGATCGCCAGTCCTGGTGAGTTGATTTCTATTCCTTGGTATGGTGGATTTTGTTTGCCATGTATAATTTATTGGATTTTTCTTATTGTTTATAATTGTGGTTGCACAAGGTGTTTGATCTGGTTTTTGGGTTCTTACGTTTGGAATTTTTTTAGATGTATTACGAATTTTGTGGTAGATGATTCAAAAGATTGGCAAACTTGATGAATTGGTGGGTTCTTTAATTTTTTATGAACTAAGTTTGAGTTCAGAAAATGTTGTGATATATTTGATAAGTGAAATCATGAGTTACACGCTTCCATCTTTGCTGTTGATTTTTGATCCATTTTGATGGTTTATGAAATTTTATTAGTTGGGATCTTAAATATTAATAAATGTCCAATGTTTGGTATAATTATCAGTAATACTTGGAACGATCTTTGTAGATATTATTTGCATACTAATCTTCCCATTCTTTTTTATTCAAAAATTTGGTTTATATGATTTCTTGATGGCATGCTAAGATCACATTATAAATGATGAAGTGATAAATTGTATTCTGTGATTGAAGATAACTTTTTGATGTTCATGAATATTCCTGCAAATATTTCTTATGATCATAATCTGAATGTCTTTCTGTAAGATCATTTGTCTGCTTTTTGCTCCCTGTTATTCATTGGAGTTTTGGGGATAGCTTTTGTCAACTTTGGATAGAAGAGGCATCAATTATCTGATTTTAACTCTTTGGCTTCCATTTTTAAACTATCAGGTGATCATCCAGAAGATGTGAAAGCACGGCTCAAATTTTGGGCACAGGCTGTGGCTTGTACTGTCAGGTTATGCAGCTGAAAGTTTAAAATTGAATGATTTATCGAAATGAGAAAATGGATGGGCATTTTTCCTGGCAATGAGAAAACAAGAGCTTGGATCTTCATGAAGAGCTTGTGCTCCACTATCCATTCCAGCGCAACTACTTGCATGAATCAAAGTTGCTGCACCTTCTTTGGAATGGATCAGCCAGGGTTGGCATAAAATAGAAGAAGAAAAATTCTTCAGGTTTGCGATTAACCGCGATTAACCGAATACTGATATGAATTTCACTTAATACAGCAGAGGCAAAGACTATAATTATTGTATTTGGTGCATTTAAAAAAGCTATTATAAGAATAAAATGATTTCTTCTTCATATCATTGGTATTATTGCTAGTTTGTGCTTGACATGTGTTTGAACATGAGCTGCTGGTTTTTATGCAGTGGTGATACTGATAGCTTCGAATTGAGCCTTCACTAACTTCCTGCAGACCTCTGCATCTGCTGAGGTAACTAATCTAACTGGGTTAGTGTAATATTTTATTTTTCGCTATTGCTGATACATGAATGGGATGGTATGCTGATACTAACAATGCTGACGCATTCTAACTACTGACTTATGATAATCCATCCCACTGATAGATGAACTACCCTGTTGGATGATATAGCGAAGGAAGCGGGACAGAAGGTGGAGAACAGTTTAGAAGAAGAGTTGCAAATTTGTACCCTTATGAATCATTGGCTCCATTTCTTGTTTTCACCCTGTTGTGTCCAAATACTTGAATCAAATGCTTGTCATTTGAGACATTTGTTGGTTTATGGAAATAAATTATGGCACATGAATATTAGTAATTTCTGATTGTTTCCAGTCTTGGCAAATTCGTGCGGCTTCTTTTTGCGTATATCTCACTGTAGTCTTTGCATCATAATCATCAGCCAAAATATTAGATTTAGTGAAAAGTAAAAATGAGTGTAGGAAAAGCATTTACTTGTGGGAGAGACTTGGTTCCCCAAAGTCTCAGACAGAGATGCCAATCTTTTGGAGCTAAATGTTAATTTCTGATAGAATGGTGCATGTCGCAGTTTGTGTGAATGCTTCAGTAACTAGGGAAAAGTGAAAAAATGTGAGGACTCAGAGAGACAGACAGAGACAGGAATACTGTCATAATGCACTGGTTTGAAGATCTGAATTAGGATTTGGTTGGTAGCTGAAATTTAAGCGTTGCTGCATTACAGGAAATTTTAGTCTAGTTCAGAAAATTTCCACGGCAGTTTCAGTTTTTGCAGTTGTAAGTTTTGGATCAATGTGTTACTATGTGCTTTCATAAATGTGGGAAGGAAACATCTAGATCATACCAGCCTACGAGGACAATTCCCTTGTCTTCGCTTCATTGATGGAGAAATTGGAAAATTATTCGAGGTAAAACAAAAATAGTTAAGCTGTTAATACCATGTTCCTTGAGGACTGGAAAGCTGAATATTCAATTCTAGCAACTCTATTATAGAATTCAATTATTTATTCTCATGGTAGACGCCAGCAGCCTATTTTGAATTTCATTCATAAATTGAATGGGAAGTTTCTTTGAATGCTGTACTTCTCTACTTGTTACTTGTGGAAGCCTGATTGTAAGATTGGGTTTACGTACACGACCACCAAATTAGCTAAGCCTTGATAAGTACTTTGACTGATATCCAGAACTTCAAAGTGGAAAGCCTGATCATGGCTTAGTGTTATTGCTGTAAAGTGTTGCATAACTTTTTTTTCCTAGAAAAGTCACTATCACCTAATTAAACCACCATCACCTAATTATGGTTTAATTTCAGTAAAATTATTTTCGGCAACCGGAAAAATTGTGCTAATATCTCGGTTGGTACATGAGACACGTCATGTCACTGTGCTGGTCAAAGTGAGCAATATTTATATTTACAACTCAACATTCACATCAATACAATAAATTAAAAATGGTATCAACTGAGATGTCAAAACTCTATTTGATTTGTATAATAACGTTTTATTGACTTGTACAATGACATGGTGTATTTTATGTGCTAACTGGAATGTTAACGCGATTTTTCCAGTTAATTGCTAAAAAATCGTTGAAAATGACTTTATTGAAACTAAAGCATAGTTATGTTATTTTTATGGATAAAAAAATTATGATTTTACTTGAATAATATCAAAGTTAAGTAACCATTGATGAAATTAATATGCCTAATCATAGTCTATAGATTTGATTACTCTTTTTTTTTTTTTAAAGAAGATTTGATTACTCATTCACAAAAAAAAAAAAAAACGTATTTGAAATTGTCATTAAGTGTTTTAAAAGTATATTTAAAAAAAATATTTATCTGCTTTAGTTGATTGATTTATAAAAAAAAAATTTATAAAATAATAATATAACAACTAAATTTTTTTTATTTAGCTGATTGATTTTTAATAAAAAAATTTATAAATTGTTTTTTTTAATTCTATTTTTAGAAAAAATTATATATTTATCTGTTTATATCCAAAATTAATTTTTAAAACTAGAAAAAAGTTAAAAATTTAAAATTTTTTAGAAAATTTGTTTTTCCAAATGAAATGCCCAACGAGCTAAAAATTCATTGATTGAGCTAAAAATTCAGTTTCAAAGAATTTTAATGATAATATAACAGTCATTCAGCTACTGCTTCCAAGTACTAACACCAAATCATTTGGTTTTGTTGTAGCCACGACCACCATTGTTCATCTAACACAGTTAACTAAAATAATACAAACTTTACATTCTAATCAATTATGAATTCTTTGCTGTAAATTGAAATCTAATATTCTTAACTGTATAAATTGATCTCTAAGAGGCTGACGAATTTTACAAATTAATAACCAATCCACAATGAAACTGCTATATACTTTTTCTACTTTAGTATCAAAATTGTAGGCAAAACCCAAAATCCTACAACCAAACAAAGAATAATAATGTAAACCGTTATCCTATATGAATGGCATTGCAGAGACCAAAATCAGAGTTGAGCAATGTTTGTGGAATGCATCTACATCTCATCACCGAAACTTTGGCTTTCGAGATCACCTAATAGCTCATCAATGGTAAATCCAGGACCCATTAATGACCGAATCTGTATCATTAATCTTAACTTAGAACGATAATCTCATTACCGGAATCTTATGTCAAGAACCGCCACCGAGCCCAACACTTCAGTCAAATCTTGAACCCTTAGTTTTCTTCTTTAATTCAGTGTAGTAAAGATCATCGTTATTGTCGGAACAGCCGAATCTCTGTCACACTTGCCATGGTTCTTCATTGCCGTACAAGTTGCAATCAGTGACGATGAGGGATTCAATAGGCAAAAGGGTGTTGGTTAATTTCTTCAACAGATAATTACCGACCAATTCATGGTCAGTAGGGCAGAATCTATAATCAGGAGAAACCTTGAAAGACTGCTTTATCATATCCAAATCAGGAAAAGGAAAGCAATTTGTAAAAATTCTTAGAAATCCTTACAAGATTATTGGAGTTTCTTCAAGAAAGAAACCTAGTAAATCAAGAAGACCGAACAGAAATCCTGGAAAAGGAAAGCAATGTGTTTAAGATGTAAACTAGAGCAATTTGTGTAACGAGCAGTCTCAACAGTTACTATTACTAAGCTTTGGTGCGACTTGTAACGGTGCAATCTTACCTTTGTGTTCAAGCTCTCTTTTCTTGGCGCCCACAATTATCGTTTGTTGGGGGTTTTGTATGGCACCCACCCACTAATAAATATCAATTATAGATATAGGCATATAGCATAATCTTTTGAATCATACTATCTAATAATTTTAAATAATGCGCTCTGTGTATTATTTTTTTTTTAAACGACTCTTATTTTTCTTAAAAATAATAAATATTATTTTGACTTTTTTATGTAGATGTTAAAAAGTTAATTTGATAAAATAGGAATTCGGGTTACACTCTCAAGTCCAAAATTAATTGCCCGACTTTTAAAACTACAAGTGTTATTGTTTTTTATCCCAAAAAACAAGTGTTATTGTTTAATTGGGTAAGTGTTAAATTTTCACGATTTTTTGTCAGATTGAATATTCTGCAGACTGTATCATACCCGGAGCAGCACTTTCTTTCACGCAATATTTTTGCATTGAAAAGAAAATCCCGACTTTACAACAACCTAACTGCAAATTCTTTTTTTTTTTTTTTCTATTTCAAGGGAAAAAAATGTTTCTAGTTTAGAAATTTGACTCATCCTCAACGAATTTCACCAAAACCTTCAAAATTGAGTACTTGGGTTCATCATCCTCAACTCCTTTGTCCCTGGCAGCGAAAACAAACTTCATTATGCGCGTATACAGCCTCTCAAGTTGTGGAATGCCATAATTTTCTGTGCGCTCCACAAACAGCCGCTTGGCATTTTCCACATGGCTTGATATTTCAGCATCCAACATTCTACCATCTTCCTGAGACGGGTTCCCTTCAGCGGTAGTATGAACAGATGCTTCTCCGGTAGTTTCAATCCTATTGCCATCAGCAGATAAGGTCTCTGCCCTTTCAGGATTTGTATCATTTGCCCCTGCCTCCTCTGATGGTTTTGCCTGAGGTACTTCCTGATGCGGCGATTTGTCTTCTGCATTTGAAGCTGATTTTTATCCACGCATAAAATGAGTCAGGGATCGAGGCTACAGTAATCAATATCAGACCCAAACATAAACCCTTGTTTGGGAGAGGGAGGAAAATGAGGGGAAGAGAAAAAAAAAAGGCAGAAAATAGGAATATAAGATCCATATAGTAACAAACAAATTTGAGTGGATTCCACAACCCACCCCCTCTTCCAAACAGAATTTAGAAGAGTCTAAAAAACATTGCTTAAATATGCAAAAACCAAAAATAAAAAAATCTACATATTGAGTACCTCCAACTAAAGAACCTGAATTCCTTTTCTGGAGGTAGCTTAAGTAACAACCAGGAGATTTCCAATCCTAGTATAAATCTTTTAAATGAATTCAGAATGCTGGGCCAACATCATTTTCCAGATGCAAAACTATGTTCTTTTCAAATTATGAGGAAATTAAACAATAGATTATACATACCTAAGTCATGACAGACCATACCTGCATGTGCAACATCAATGTTTTTCTTTTGCCTTCTTAAGGCCTCATAGCTTTGATCCAGATTAACATCTGGCTGAACATTACGTAGCCGTGCACTCGCTCTAGTAACAGTTCCCAGCTGCACAACAGGGGTTGATGGAAAAATTGAACCGCCTAAATCATCTGGCACAGTAGTTGGACCCCCTTGGGCAGCAATCTTGTCACAGTATGCAACAAGTGCAGGGTCCATCTGCGACAGCATTCCATGCACCTGAAAAAATGATATATTTCTGTTAGGCCCATGTGCAAGGGGGATACAAGGTGAACAACCAAAAGAACAGAACATACAGCATCTCTAAGTTCATAAGCTCTACTAACAATCCTAGCACCGTTGTAATCGTCCCCATTATACACCTGAATTTGAGGAAAAACGTGTCAGCTTGGAAGATAAGTACAAGAAAAATATTTAAAGTTTATTTGATCTTTCAGTTCATTGAATAAATCAAAGTCTAGCTTTAATGTATTAAAAAAAAGGCCCACAAGCATTTTTTTTCATTTCGAAAGATCCAGAGAACTAAGCAGCTCTTTGTACAATAATGTAACCAAGCACTTATCAAATTCCACATTTAAATAAAATCAGAAAACAGAAAACGTAATAAAAGCTAGCTGCTTCATTACATTCCATCATCATAATTAAAAAAAGAGGCCACTACAAAATGAATAAATCACAAAGAAGATGCAAACCTAGCAAAATATAATTGGACAATAACAATCTTTAAGGTAGCAATATTCAATATTTAGCACATCAATTAATAAGATATTAGATTGTTGAGCTATTTATTATCTTCACAAACATAAACAATCAGCCAGATGTTTTCTACGAGTTCCTAAAATCACTCATAAACCACAACCACAATTTGATACACTTCGACAATTAAGAAACACAACAAGCTTCTAAGCCTGTGAAAAACACTAACATTCAAAATCAAATCCTATAAATCAGTTGTTAGACTTTACATAGTATTATTGGTGTAAAATAATCGTGAACAGATGAGGTCACTTTAACTTGAGACATTATAAGGTAATTAATACAATGATAAGACACATCAGATAACAGCAAGACAAAACGGATGCTATAACTATTCAATGGAACTTTTGTATATTTTATTAGTATGTGAACAATTTTCCATGCTTTAATATATGCGGCAGTGTGACATCCCCTAACATTTTCCATGATCATTTATTAATCAGTGTAAAGAGATAAAAAGAATATCGATGCAACAAACAAAACAAAAAATCATTAAATAGAATAGAAGTTCAATCAGAAGTGAAAATTTATACTTTATCAGTATACCTTAGCGTTGGTTAAGATGAGATCAATGTCTTGCAGGAATGCCGAACATGTAATGTACTGACCAGAGTCAACACGCTGCAGTAGAGTAGCCATGTCCATTGGGTTCTGAATTATTGAGCGATAGTTTGGAGCATCCTCATCTGTGACAGGATAATGAAAGGCACTAAACCGTTTATCATATAATATCCTGCAACAAAATAAGAAAAATCAATGTTATTTCCTACTCGCAGTGATTTTCAAGTAATATCAACCAGCAGAATATGAGGAAAAAAGAACAATGATGTCATAATTTTCAAAACATATGCAAATAATTTGGTTAGGCATTTTCGTTTGACAAAATCTGAGGCATTTTGGTCTAATTTATTAGACGAAAAATGTTACTTGTCCCAACTCTCATTAAAATATTTGTACTTTAATGCAAGTTGAACAGCACAAGTAGATAGGTGAATAAAGTACAAGTATTTTATGCAAGTTGGGCAAGAGTTGGGACAAGTAGCATTTCTCTTATTAAATTTACCACAGATGCCTCCTATTCTCTTGACAAGGCACATAGGCAGCTGGACACACTGCATAACTTATAGCTTATAATCAAATTTAAAACATCGAAATTATGTATGTGCTATATGGTTTTTGCTATTTATGTTCAAGACATCACTATTCCCATTTTTTAGCCATCATTTGGTATACCTTCTGAATTAAATACAGTACATGATATCACTCATTTAAATTCTCGAGGAAAAAGAAGGAAAAAAGATACAAAGAAAAACTATGTGTTATGATTTATTAATTTTTACATGAACTGAGATCAATTATGTGTAATTTCTTCTCACATGATGAAAGACATTTTGGCCTAATTCATCAAATTCACCACAGATGCCTCCTTACTCTTGATAAGACAGAGGTTGCTAGCCGTACTGCATAATTTACAGCTAATAATCAAATTTAAAACAATGAAATTACATATGTGCTATATGGTTTACTGTTTATAGTCAAGACATCACAATTTGACATATCCCATTTTCCCATTTTTTAGCCATCATTTGGCATACCTTCTGAATTAAATGCAGTACATGATATCATATTTTCATTTAATTTCTCAAGGGGAAAAATGAACGGAAAAAGAATACATAGCAAAACTAATGTGTTATGATTTATTCATTAGAACTAAGATCAATTATGTGTAAAATCCGTTCTTGAATGCCAAGAGGCAAGATAAATGCACAAGCTGTGAAATGTCAAGAAATATTAAAATAATACTAAAGGAAGGGAATAGGCCAACCTAAAGGTTATCTTACCGGTTGCAAACATCTCTGAGGCACATCCGCATTCGGCGAAGGGCATGCTGCTCAGCTTCGACCCTAGCTTTCAATTCTGAGGCCTTTGGGCCACTTGCCACTTTTGGTGCCTTGGGAAGTTCAGGACGGGATTCTTGGGATTTCTTGTTCATTCCTTCCAATAAGACTGACAAGGCAGCTTCAATTAAATGTTCAAAAAACAAAGATCTGTCTTCAGTTGATGGTATGCCCACTGGATAGCTGACAATGGAAAGATAATTCTATTGACTATAATACTGAACATATGAAAATTCGTTGAAGCTATCAATATTCACTAGATATTACATTTTGAATGAGAAATTAATTTCACTGTTAGTGAGTACTAATTTTTCTAAGATAGGAACTCATCCAAAAATTTCAAAATTAAAAATAGATAACATGAAAGCAGCGTTTCTGGAATTTCAATTTCGATCACAGGGTATGAACATAATGCTGCCACTAAAAGCAATTTAAAGGTGCTTATGCTTGCATTTTGATATCTTTCAATACCACCATTCATCTTCTCTTCAAGATTTATCCATCTTATCATATAGAGGTCCTATTGCTTTTTAATTAAGAAAAAAAGAAAACACGGACAACAGTCAATATCTCTTGCCAGAGACTCCAAAACAAGGTTGAAGGTAAAAAAAAAAAAATAATTCCATGAGAGAATTTAACAAAAAAGTATTTATTTCATTCAAAGCAGAAGGTTGTGTTCAGTACAATTAAAATGGGATTAGCATCAATCAAATAAATTATATATATATAAACAGCAGAGATATAAATTGCAACAAACATTTGTCTCAAAATACAAGACATACATGGAACGTTGAGGAAATACTTGAAATGGCTGATCTTCATTCTCAGCAGGTGGATGTGAAGAAGTTCCAAGCAATAATATGGGCAAATCAGATGGTAATTCTTCTAACAAAGTCAAGAGAACAGCCCTTAGCTGCTCATGTGCCTGAAATATCAAGGTTAAATAAAACCAGATTAAAAAGGTGTCAAGGAAATCATTTACTTTAAATGCACTGGATCAGAAACATATCGTAATAAAAACCAAAAATCATAACAATCAAGCAATTTGGGTTCATTGCTTCAGCTCAGACACTTAGAAGTTGGAAAAAGGGTTATTATACAAAAAAGCAAAAATTTTAGCAAAATTTACTGTCGCAGCCTATTCTTTCAAAGAGCAATATCAAGACCTACACTTCTCATATCAATTACAATTGTATCAAAGATCTAAATCTTATTCCAAGAGATAAAAACATCATAATAGTTATCAAATAAATTGGTCTTTTTCATCCAATGGAGCACACACTGCATCAAAGGCCTTTCTCCTTTAACCCAAATGAAGTACCACCACATTAAAAAGGTATTGTTTAGAAGATCACCTCATCATCTAGAGAGCCATTTAGGCTTTTGCCAAATTGCAACAGATAAACAGAAATATAAACTATAATAATGCATTTCCAAGTAATCGAACAAAATTTATGGTCTTTTTGGTAATTCACCCAAAACAATAAGGTATCAACTTACATTCTCCCACCAAAGACTGAATTGTGATATATAAAGGATTGAAGGTGTAGT
This sequence comes from Balakata baccata, assembly GCA_949630135.1. Taxonomy (NCBI): domain Eukaryota; kingdom Viridiplantae; phylum Streptophyta; class Magnoliopsida; order Malpighiales; family Euphorbiaceae; genus Balakata; species Balakata baccata. The sequence goes on along the minus strand of CATIWF010007971.1, from coordinate 39,204 downwards.
TCTTCTTGCTTCACCAAATATATGCACCAAAGCTTCCTCTGGTGTCTTTGCACTGGGGTCTGAAAGAAGAGATGGAAGACCAAGAGAATGAACAGGAAATTTCTCTAGTTCATGTAAAATTGCAGGCCCAAGATGATCCTGTTAAACTATATCAGTAAGTAAATTTAGTTTGAGGTTCCCGTAACTACCTATCGCTAAAATAAGAAGTCCAAAGATAACTAATTACCACTCCAGAACCTTCACCACCACAAAGTAGAAGACGTGGCCTGTATACAAGAGGAATGGCAGACCCATAGGAAAGCATAGAAAGCTTGGTAAACTCGGATGCCAGTGAAAGGGGGGGAAATGTATCACTAATACAATTCATGGCTGTCCGGAGATGTCTTTGCAGACATGGTGCAACTACTAAAGACAGTGGCCTGGAATGCACTACAGCACCCCTGTGAGCAGCAGGGGTGATCGTGGACATGGCTTCAATGAAATGATACTTTTCAACCTTGACTGTGTCAACATCAATCAAAAACTTATCATCACTTGTGTATACTTGAGGATATTTCTCACGGAAAGCACGAATGGCTGCTTCAGTGCATAGTGCCTTTAAATCAGCACCGCAATATCCAACACAACTAGCTGCAAGTTCCAATTTTAGTTCCTCTGAAGGAGGATGTTTCCACTTCCGAGTATGGATGTCCAGTATTTCAGCTCGTGCTTCACACCCTGGCAAAGGAAAGTTGAATTCACGATCAAACCGACCTGGGCGACGCAAGGCTCCATCAATAGCATCAACTCTGTTGGTTGCTCCAATGAGAACAACTTGTCCTCGAGAATCTAGACCATCCATCAAAGCAAGCAAAGTGGAAACTATTGAATTATGAATCTGCTCTTGTTTGCTAGATCTCACAGGGGCAAGTCCATCTATCTCATCAAAGAAGATTATAGATGGCTGATTCCTTTGCGCCTCTTCAAAAAGTAGTTTCAGTTGCCTTTCAGCCTCACCTACCCACTTACTAAGTACATCAGCACCCTTGCGCATGTAAAAACTGACCTTCTGACCAGCTCTTGAAGCAGCACAAGCCAATGCTCTGGCAATCAATGTTTTCCCAGTGCCAGGTGGACCACATAACAAAACCCCCCTTGGTGGGGTAATGTGGTAACTAGCAAAAAAATCCGGGTATAATAAGGGAAAGAAAACCATCTCCTTTAAGGCATCAATATATTCTGAAAGCCCACCTATGTCATCAAAACTTACACTCTCATCAACTTGTAAGGGTTGGATATCGGCCCCTCCCTTAGAGCTTGGCCCAGCAGTTTGTATCCCAGAATTCAACGTAGCAACACTATCACCCTGATGACCCCAACCAGATGCAGCAACATTTAATCCCCAGGTTGTTGTCCCATGCATGTCTAGTCCTCCAAAGAGCCAAGGTGGACCAGATCGACTCCCACCTCGAGCCCAAGGAATTGCAGGACCTTGATCCAGCTCATCCACAAGAAGAGAATCATCAGAATCTTCAGCTCTTGTTATTCGGTGACGCTTGTGAACACGCGATCCACCCCTCCTTACATCCCTATTAACCCTTGTCCCCATTCCTTGATGCAATATCCTTCGTGGAGATCGAAGTCTTTGCTTACCTTCTTCCATGGAAAGTCTACGTACATCAGCCCGATTTCGAAGATCATATCTCCTCCTTCCGTCCTGTTCTTCGTCTTCACCCTCTTCGTCATCACCATCTTCCTCTCCTTCATCCTCATCCTCACCCTCCCCATCACCCCCATCCTCAGCCTCATCATCATTCTGACCATCATCTGCATCATTATCATCAATTTCATTCACATCTTCGGTCTCATCTTGGATTGTCTTATCATCAAAAGTATCCTGCTCATCACCAGATTCCAAATTCAGCTGTTCCCTTGCCACCGCTTTTGAACGACGGGGCCGTAATCCTTCACGTCTAGGCGTTGATCTAGTCTCCGCAATCTTCTTACGCTTTGGAGATGACAACTCATCTTGACTCACATTATTATCAATCTGGTTCCTCAAGGTTCGAAAAGTGGGTTTCTGAAAATAAAATTAACAGAAACTTTACATAAATAAAATGCAAAAAATAACTGTTGTAATATATTTGTTAGAATGTTCAAGCTTAAAGCCATCAAAGAAGAGAACATAATAACTGATCCCCATTAATCAATGGGCTTGCAAGGGTATCATTCCTCACCATCAAGTCTTCATCTTCTGATCCAGAACTATCAGTAAAACCCTCAAGATTTACAGAAATCCTCCTCTTTCTGGTTGAGCGTCGAAGATTGGTTGCTACTGGCTGTGACAACAGGGCACATATCAGAAGTTAGGATACTATACTAAGAAGGAAAAATCAAAAGCAACTTTTGAATTTAATTAGCATTAAAAGAAAATGGATGCACCTGAAAATGTAACTAATTCAAATGTTCAGATGGCTTACATATCTAAATTATTGAAGACTGCACCAGATAAGACATGCTGGTCCAAGAATAAAATGTAACAATCAAACTTTATCTACTGTTCATCAAATTTTGTATATTTTTATCCTTGACTCCTTGTTTTGGCTTAAAACTTACCTAAGAAGCACGGACACAGATACAGCCACAGAGACAAGATACGGTGGGACACGGGGAATTCTAAAAAACTAGAACACAGCAAGAATACGGCATAATAAAATAATTAAAAAAATAAAATTCAAAATTTAAACATATTCTAAGCTTAAAATTTAAATAAATGTCACAACTAATAAGTATTCGATAATTTAAAATTTTTTGTGAAGGAATTTTCTTAATGAAAATTTGAAGTTAAGAATCTTAACAACTTTAACTCTTCAAATTCATATCATTTGCTTATTGTAACATTTACATGTATTTTCATTGGTATTGATTTTCAAATTAGAAAAATTTACTAAATTTCATTTAAATTATTAAAACTCTTATATTTAATTATCCATACATTTGCTTTTTAAAAATTTAATTATTTGCTAATAAATAAATATAAAAAATTTTGTAATTTAAAAAATAATAATTTTTATCCTTAATTTATACCTTGAGTAATTTGTATTAGAGAGTAAAGTATGTTAATTTTTTTTATTACTGAATTCTTATCAACTTAGTGAAATATTGATAAAAAAAATTTTAAATTGTTAACCATTAAATTTTATATGAAAAAATGAATGAAAGTATCTAATTAAAAAATTTTAAATGTTAAGTATATAATTAATTATAAATACCAAATACAAATATTTTTTAGATTTTTTTTTTTTAAAATTTTATTTAATTAATGATTTTTAAGAAATTTCCTTTAAAAAGAAAAGAAATATAAAACAAAACAAGTAATGAATGCCACCAAATCAAACAGTGCAGATTATGATAAAAAAGAGGATACTACTTCAGTCAACACACAATCAAATTGACTGAACTATATAAAGCTAAAAGCTACTAGGGTTACAAGATTAACTTGAGCCGACTCCCTCTGTAGATTCAACTCTCCATCACTTGCTATCATCAAGTCTCTGTTCCACACATTTCAAATTACTTTCTCCACTAGTCACTTCCATTCTCATCTTGATTTTCGGCCTCTCAAGAAATTTCATTAGGGTAGTTCCGAGCTGGATGATGGAGGATGATCCCTCTCCCAGCCGTGGATGAAGTCTTAGTTGGTGATTGTTCTTCATTGAACCCGATCTTGCAAATGAAACCCATTAAAATATTTGCTGAAGGTGTTGAATCCAAAGATGGACAGATTGTGGTTGATTTGAAACAAGGAAAATTGATCAAAGTATTGGAAATTGTTGACCCAAAATCATATTATCGTGGATGATCCTCTAAAGCAGTGTCCAAATCCGTATCCTTCGCATGTCCCAGCCGTGTCCGAGGCTTTGACCTCGTTTCCGGTCAACGACACACCACATGGCATATCCGACATGTATCAGATGCATGTCACATGCGTATCCGCCTATTCGTGTGTTCAACACGCGGACTCTCCCCTGTTTTGACGTGTCCGTGCTTCAGAGAAACTTACTCTCATCCACCTAGAACCCCAGGATCTCAAATACAATATACTTTAATTCAACCAAAAACCTAGAGCTGGCAATTCATGTCTTACATGTGTAAGACGTCGTATCGCTATTTGTGTCAATTTAAATGTGCCGTTTCATGTCTATGTAATCATGTAAAAAGTTTATAAATATATATACACATACATTTATAATTAAAAAAAACTAAAGTTAATATTTTATAAGTATATGTTAATTTTTATAATGTATCAATAATTTGGTATGGTATAACATATATATATGCACAAAATAAAATTTACTATTATAATAAAATTTAAGCATTCAATTATCTATATGATTATTACTAATACAAATTATATTACTAATTTGCTAATTTTTATTTACATAGATTAATATAATTAATTATAATAGAATATATTGTAAATTTATTCATATATAAAGTTAAACATATATTTAAAAATATTAATATATAATTAAATACTTTAATTATTAGATATTTTACACATTTTTAAACGCGTCTTATCTTGTCATAAACATGTTAGGCATACTTGTATCATGTCGTGAAAAGTCCGTGTTGTGTCCAAAATTGACAGCTCTACAAAAACCTAAGTTTTCCATAGAGGCTGCAACCTTATACAGAGCAGCAATTTAGAAGATTGCAAAACAGCATAAGAAAAAATAAATAAAACATATTTAAAGGTGCCTTAAATAGAAAAAAAAAAAATCAGGTATACATCCTTAGCAAGAAAGGCTCATATCGTGTTTAGGACTCAGCTTTTACCTGTGGCACAGTAAATGCTCAAAATGCAAGCCTTTAATTGTAAAAAGCACATCCTTGTGAAAAATTCTTGTCACTACTGAAGCATTTAAATGATAGAAAGCAACAAAATAAGTTGTGCCGTGCTGAAAGCGCCATTTCACAATGCAAAGAAAGCTGAGTTCAATTCACCTAAGTTCACCAAAAGGAGGAAAATGCAGGGTATTAACAGAGGAACTTACATTATTACTTGGGTTCCGTGTTGGTCGATTTGATGGACACAACATCTTGGCAATTCGAGAAGCAGCTGTCCTCGACTTAGGTTTACTTTTCCTGGGACGAATGATGGTTGGAGTGTAATACACATATGTCCGATGATACAGTTTCGGCCTTCGCCTGAGCCTATCACTTGTTCGTACTGGACCAGAAACAGGCCCATCTCCCTGACCAGAACGCTTTGGATACATATACAAACACTAGTTCCACTGCTTATACCTTTCCCATGCAACTTGAAATGACTATTTTCAAGTTCAAAAAAAATGATGGACACAAGTTTCAGCCTCAAAAAAACCAGCAGAAACAAGCATCTCCAAATTGAAACCCTAAATAAAGACCGAATTAAAATTGAGGGGACAAATCAGACAATATATTTTTCCAATTCTTTTTTTCTTGATTTCATTCTGATCGCATAACTATTCAATGGACTAAAAAGAAATACCTCTGTTGCAAAAAAAAACAAAAGAAAGAAGCATATTAAGCTCAACTTGAACTACAAGCTCAAGCTACATACTTCCATCCAGGCAAAATAGAAGTTCACTATTCCAAGGCAGAAAATGAACCATTTCCAGGAAACACCAAAAATCCAGAACAGAGGTCCTTACCAAATACAATGAGATATTAACAAAGCCGCTTAAAGTACCAGAAGCAAGAAGGTCTACCAGAAACGGTGAACTAAAAGCCTAAAACCCAAGATAAATAGAGGAAAAAAAAAAACATTAACACAACATTATTTTCAAACATCATCAATAAAGTTCAGAAAGACTATAGGGAAGCCCCAACGCAGAGATCTTAGGAAATGAAAGTACCCACCCCTAAGGTACTAATTTTAAACAACGCAGGGGTTTATCCCAACAGTAGAGGGATGGAAGGAGATAGAAATATAATTTGCAAAAGAAGCGCCCAGAGAATGAACGAAAGAATTTAAGACACCGCTAGACAGGAAGAAATGGGCACCATCAAGCAAAAGCGCTGCAGATTTGGCATCAATCAGGAAAGAAATAGTCCGCATTCAAAGAAATATTTACACATGCAATTATACAATAAGTATAGCCACAAACCAATACACACATATCTAGCAACGGATAACGGTAAATATCAAAGTCCATAGCTCTAAAACAGGGTTTAGACAGCACTTCATCACGGGTTTCAAAGGGGTGGAAAGATATTTACCGTTTGGGCCGTGCGAATCACTATAACCAACGTACCGTCACCGTATCCGCTGTAAAGGAACGGCCATTAGAGACCATTATCGTCGGCCTGTTCGCTAAGACAATGAATGATAAGAAGACGAAGGAGAAGAAGAATTGAAAGAAAGAGAGCTGAAAAGGAACGTGAAGGGATCCTGATCTCCGGATTTTTTTTAAAAGGGGAGGAGAATGAAAATAAATCAAAAAAAGAAAAAAATTTATCTTCTTGAAACCCTAATCTTTATTCTTGAGCGGAGTTTTCACTCTCAAAAGTCTTTAATGCTAAACTGTGATTCTTATTCTTGTAACCATGGAATTTCTTTTTATACTCTTTCCATTCATAACACATCGATATTAAACCTTTTTTTTTATTGACAGGAATTGAAAATTTTTATGATATTCATAAGAAAAAATTATTAATAAATGACTTATTTTATATTAAAATACCTAATTAAATCGAAATATTTCTTATTTAATTTTAATCAAAATAGCTTTAGAGTTGGACGAACATATTGCTGCCTCTCTCTAAGTTCCAATGGAACACATCTTAGCTATTGCCCCCTTTTTTTTTTCTAATATCAATTAATTGAAAATATTTTAAGGAAGTGACAATAAAATATTTTCTCATAAATATTTAAAATAGCTATATATATTTATGTAGTAAGTAAAATTCATCTATAAAATATTTTCTCAAAAATATTTAAAGTAGCTATATATATTTAATCAGTAAGTAACATGAATTAAGATTGATTGAATTATTCAACCTTTAACTTTTCATAGGTTATTAGCATCTATCTCTTTGGGGTCTTTTAATTGATTGAATTGTTAACTTAGGAAACAGTCAGTTTCATAATTTAGTATGCTCAAAATTCAATTTGATTTTAACCAATAAAATTTAATCTTAAACCAATAGTACATCTATTCCTTTTTTTTTTTCCGTCTTATTTATTTGGATATAGAAATCTTCTATATTATTGTATAATGACTTGATATTGGTATTTTAGCCCTTTTTAGTTTAGCTGTTGAATAAAACTAATAATAGCATGTAACTAATAGTTGATTGATATTTGGTGTTAGTAAAAATAATTGAATAATTATTAGAATATTAATTATCAAGAGGGACATAATTTATTTAATTCAAAATATGCATTTTCTTATAATTATGTTATATATATGATATATATATATATATATATTATTTATTTGATATAATTATTTACTTCAATAAATTCAAATAATGATAATAATTAAATATTAATCAATAAATAAAAAATTTAAAAATCTATGTAATTTTTAAATGCAATTACTAATAAATGATCTAACAGTAACTAGATAAAACTAAGGAGAAAATACAAAAAATCACTTTAGGTTTCCAGTTTTACAATTTTAAGTATGTATTTTTTTTATACAAAAAGGTTTTGTGATTGAGACTATTAGTAAATTTAAGTCCCTATTCATAACAGTGTTAAATCCATCCAATATAGTACTGGTGTGATATTTTATTGATGCGGTGCTGAAATGGAATCCATGTAGTGCTGACATGGAATTCACGTCAACTAGGCTTAACATTGTAAAAAAAAATCATCTTATGGTTTATAGTTTGGCAATTTTAGATACGTTTTTTTTTCTTTTGCAAAAAGGGTTCGTGGTTGAGACCATTAACAAATTTATATATATTACAATGTTAAGTCCATCTGATACGGCGCTTTCATGGTGGTAACGTGATATTTTTATGACATGACATTGATGTGGTAATGGACATAATAGTATGACAGAAAATGACTATTTTTCATGAGCCATTTCTTTAGCAAATTTGGAACTAATTCTCACTCTAACACATTCTTCCTTGAAATTTTTATCATCATCCCTATTTTTTACATTTCGTTTCTATATTCATAGTTAGTTAATTAATTAATACTCTTTTTGTTTAGTGGAAACAAATTAAAAAAAAAAATCAAAAGACATGGTGAGTCCATATAACATCGAACAATTAATATGTTTTTAATTTTTCATCCTTAATTGTATTTTTTACATTCCGTTGCTCTTTTTTTTTATTGTTTGGTTATAAGTTTAGAAATCAAAATAATTATTCATACAATTTTTTTGATTGGAACTATGCATTATTATTGCAATTGCTTATTATTTTGGGTTGAAATAATTTATATAATTATTATTATATAATATTTTTTTATTAATTATAAGCATGTCCTTTTATGCAATATTATATTTTTTAGCTATTTTTTTATTAATATCAATATATCCTTTTATTTCATTTTACAAATTTCAACTACTTTTTCAACTAATTTTACTAAACACTTTTAATTCAATACGCTATATTTCAGCTACCAAATTTTCAACCATTTGATTATCAGCTATATACTAAATTATCAGTTAATTTTACCAAACAAAGTTGACATCACAAAAATACCACTTCAACGCAGCATCATCATGACATCACAAAAATAACATATCATTCTGATGTCACAAAAATACCACATCTGCATTACGTCATAATGACGTAACTTCATAATAGATAGAAGCTTATATTTGTTAACGATTTCAACCATGAAACTCTTTTTGCAAAAGAAAAAAAAATACATACTTAAAATTACCAAACTAAAACTACATAATAGTTTTCCATTAATGAGTTAAGTCTAGTTGATGTGTTGCTAACGTAAAGTCTATGTCAGTGTCACATCAAATCAATATTAGAGCTATGTTGGCGCCACATCATCAAATGGACTTAATGACTTACGGGTAGAAATTTAAATTTGATAATGGTTTCAACCACAAAATTCTTTTTACATTAAAAAAAACCACATATTTAAAATTACAAAACCATATAAAAAAAATCATATACTTAAAACCCACGTTTTTTTTGTACTTTTTCCTAAAAAGTAAATTCAAAATACATATACAAACAATAGCTCAGGCATTTTTAAATTATAAAGACTAAACAACCTTTATAGAGTTATTCTAAAAAAATTCTAAAATAGAGTTTTTAATCTGCAGCTATTTTTTAAATACATATTAGCATAATTTAACAAACATTCATAAATCAACTGTTGGACATAAAAAAACTAACAGTTGTCTCCATCAATTGAACCAACACTCCGTTTGTCTTATTTATTAATGGCTATTCTCATTTTACATGAACTTATTCTCTACAATAAAGATATGAATCTATAATAAATTTGGGATAAAATACTACAACTTTATAAGATTTTGTTAAATACACTTGTTAGTCTCTCTATTTTTAAAAATACATTATAAAATCTTTCAGATTTGGTTTAATACACAATCTAACCCTTCCATTTATTTTTGTGATTATAGACGAACAAAAATATCAAATTTGCCTTAACTCCAAACAAAATAAAAAAAAAACACGAAATAAAAATGACATTTTCCTTTTAAAAGAAATTTTATCTCTCTCTCTTATCTGCAAATTTTCACTTTTATTTTGCTAATCCTAACTCAGATTTTGAAAATCCTATTTCAGAGCAAAAGAAGAAAACGAATAAAATAGGAATAATGGAGGAAAATAATGCTTTATTGTTATGATAATATTCAAGTATAATATTAAATATTTATTATTATCTCTATAGATAGATTTCTTATGTAAATATAATTTCTATCTCTGTAACCTTTTTATACATATAAATAGTAGGTGTTAATGAAAAATAATTTATTCTTACTTTTACTCTCTTTTTATTTATTATTCGTAATTTTCTAACATGATATCAGCGTAATTGAGAAATGTAAAGTCTAAATTTTCAATTTCAATTATATGTTTGTGTGTGTTTTAGCTTTTTCTAGAAGTACGAAAATTTTTATTCACTTCTGAGTATTTGATTTTGAAAAGTTTCACGTTGACTTTGAATAACTACTTTTTTTTCTTTTTATTGGCTACGACATACTTCTATTGTCGCATATAATTCACAGATAATGTTTTGAATGTTAACTTCTTTCTTGGTTTCTTTCCTTGTTTTGAGCCAAATATTGGGTTTTTGATTTAGTGATGGATTTGGAATTTTAGAATTACAATCATTAAAGTTTAGATTTGGGTTATCAAGTTTGCTTATCGGATAATAATTATCCTTCAATTATTCTTCTAGGAAATATCTCAAAATGCTTAGATATTTTAAGAGTTGATTAATTTAAGGATTATATATATGAATTTTTTTTCCCTTTTTAGTAATTTTCTACTGCTGCTGCATTGTGGTCCCATTATGTTTTGATTCAAGAAGGATCGAATTTTTATAACATTATATATGCATAGTCCTTTTTCCTTTTTGTGACAATGTCAAGTGATGGCAATTGTGAGCATAGGATAATAGATTATTGACTATTTAAATTAATAGTCTTTCAAGTGTTTTAAATGCTATTTAAATTGCATGTCGTTGTTTTACTCTTATTAGTATTTAAACCATATGCTAGTTAATATTGATTCTAACTCCTGAAGAATTAATGTTATATATAGTTTATAAAGAATTTGTATTATAAATTTTAGTTTTTGAAGAACTAATCTATATATAGTTCATTAAGAACCTGTATAATAAATCGTAGTTCCTGAAAAACTAATATTATATATAGTTTTTGAAAAACTTGTAATATAAATTTTAGTTCTTAAAAAACTAATGTTAGAGTATCTCTAATAGTGCTTTTTATTTTAAAGAGTATCTTTAAATATAAAGAGTAAAAACTTTTTTACAATTCCAATAGCATTTTTATATTTTTACTCTTCATTTTATTTTTTTTATGTAAATTAATTTTTATAAAAAAAAGAAATTTTTTTTAAATTCACTTTTTACTCTAAATTTTAAAAATAAATAGTCTTTGGAGACCCTTTATATGGAATAACTATTTAAATTAAAAAACAATGTTTAAATAAAGAGTTTGTTGGAAATACTCTTATATATAGTTTTAGAAGAACTTGTATCACAAATTTTAGTTCTTGAAAAACTAGTATTGATTTTAGTTTTTAAAAAACTAATTAAATAAATAACTGAAGTATAAATTTTTAAAAAATGTGACCCTAATTTTTCGAAAGATTAAGAATCCTAAAATTTAATATCTCAATTTATTATTATTTTATATTCTTAAAGTACTAAACATATTGTCTAGAAATTTTTAACAGACATATACTAATTAACTCATTCTTAATTATTATATAGACAATATCTAATTTGGTAAAACTCGAATTTGTGACACTTAACATCACGAGTAAGAATTATTTACCGTGGACACTATATACCGAAATATATCTAGATGCTATGGGTCTTAGAAACACAATCAAAGATGACAATTTAAATGCCCAAAATTATGTATTTCTTTTAGCTCCTTAATTTGATTTATGTTTTTCTTTTATTTAAACACTAGCTTAAAGTGTTAGTAATTTGAGTATTTTTAGATTAATTTTAATTGAATTATTTTTTTGTTTTTTACAAATATGTTTTATTTTTATGAAGATATTATGGATCTTACTCAACCATTAGTAAAATTAAGAGCAAATGATGCAGATTTATATTTTGTATATAGTGTAACCATGCACACCATATTAAAAGATAAAATATTTTTCTCACTTAACAATGAGAGAAACTTATGTTAATATAATATCTTGTAATAAAATAATAATTGAAAGTTCTAGAAGTACAAATATATTGCCACTTAGATGTACATATTTCTTTATTAAAAATATATTATTCTTCCCAAAATCTTGCATAAATTTATTGAGTTTTAAAGATATTTGCCGAAATTGTTATTATATTAAGATTACAAATGTGGAAAAATATTGAATATATCTCGATATTAAAACTCTCGCAATGGGCAAGAAAATGTATATTGGAGAAATTATATATTTTCTCCTCTAGCTTATATTACACATATATATTTATAATTGAAACAAATACGAAAAATTTACTAACCCAAATACTTTTCTTATTTGACATGATCAATTAGATCATTCTAGATCAATAATGATGCAAAAAATTATTGAGAGCTCATATGACTATCTATTGAAAAACTAGAAGATTTTTCAATATAATGAATTTTCGTGCTCGGTTTGCTCTCAATAAAAGTTAATTATTAGGCGTTCACCAAAAAAAATTCAAAATAAATCACTTAAATTTCTCAAACCAAAGTTGTAAAAATCAACTCAGTCAATGAACATGGAAAGACAGTAGGTAACAAGTTTAAGGTCGAATCGGAGTTAAACCAGTTTATATAAAATTTTTATAAAATATAATATTTAATATATTTTATACATAGTAAAATATATAAATTATTTAAATTAAATATATTTTATACACAATAATATGTTCAAAATATTAAATATTGAAATTCAAATTAATATATAAATATATTTCTAAATATTTTTAAGTATAATAATGTCAATATTTATATATATTATTTTAAAAAATAATATAATTTATTTATCTTTTTTTATATAATATAATTTATATGATAATTTGATCATGATGTATATTAGTAATATAAATAGAAATATGTAAAATTCAAATTTATTAAATATATATATATATATATATCTTAAATAATGTTAATACTTTTATAAAAAATTAAATTAATGTATAGTTATATATTGAATTATTAATAATATAATACATAGTCATGTATTTATAATAAATATTTATAATTCAAAATATCAATAATTTCAAGAATTATTTATTTGTCATAGTTTTACTTTTAGAATAAAAATATAAAAAGCTAAAAATTGATTCCATATAAATCTCTTTTCAATAATATGAATAATTTTATAAATAATTAATATTATGTAAATTTATATAAGTTCATTTGTAAATGAAACTAATATAAAAAAAAATTCTTTTTAACCATATATCATAAGTGATTTGATAATAAAAGTTTGGAAAATATATTAAAAGACTTGAGTTCAACTCCCACCCTGCGCAAAAAGTGATATTTTTGAGTGAATTTACAATTCACCAAATTGGAAAAATTGGTCAAAGCCGGCCTGGTCAGCTGGTTCATAGTTGAATAGGCCAGTTCGTCGATTCTTGGGGCAGACTAAAGACCCCACTATTCTTTGGCTCAAAACACTCGGTCTGGTGACCGATTCCCAATTGAACTAATCGGATTGGGTCGGTTTTTACAACAATATCTAAAACGTATACAAGGTAATATTTGTGAATCAATTCATCCATCATGTGGATCATTTAAATATTTTATGGTATTAATAAATACATTAATAAGATGGTCAAATATATAATTATTATCAACTCGAAATATGATATTTGCTAGATTACTTGCTCAGTTAATTAAATTGAGAGCACAATTTTCATAATATGTTATTAAGACAATTCGTCTTGATAATGTAATGAATTTACATCTAAGACCTTTCAATTAATTCAATTAAGAGTACAGTTTTCATAATATGCTATTAAGACAATTCATCTTGATAATGTAATGAATTTACATATAAGACCTTTAATTATTATTGCATGTGAATTGGAATAACTGTTGAACATTTTGAAGCTCATGTTCATACTCAAAATGGTTTAGCATAATCTTTTATTAAATGTCTCAAATTAATAGTTATATCATTGTTTATGAAAACAAACATTAGAATTATTGTTTGAGGACATACAATTTTATATGCAGTAACTCTTATACATATCAGCCAACTAATTATCATCAATTTTTACTATTACAATTGGTTTATGGCCAAAAGCCAAATATTTTTCATTTAAGAATTTTTAGATGTATTGTTTATGTTCCAATTAAACCCTCACATCGCACAAAAATGGGATCTCAGAAGAGATTGAGAATATATATTGGATATGGATTCCCTTATATAATTAAATATCTTTATCCATTAATCGGTGATGTCTTTATTGCGAGATTTAATAATTGTCATTTTAATGAAATTCTGTTTCTAAAATTGGGAGGAGAGAACAAGAAATTAAAGAAACAAATTGTTTGAAATGAGCCATCATAAAATCTTATTGATCCTTATACAAAACAATCTGAATTAGAAGTTCAAAGGATAATTCATTTGCAAAATATAACAAATCAATTACTAGATGCATTTTATGATCTAAAAAGAGTTACTAAATCTCACATACCAATTGAAAGTGCTCCAATTAAAATTGATGTCCCAGTAGGACAATATATTAATACTATAGCAAATGAGTGCATGACACATTAGAAGCGTGGTAGGCCACCTGATTCCAAGGATAAAAATCTAAGAAAGAAAAATAAACAAATTGATAATTCAAAAATTATCGATGCTCCTAGAGAGCCTATAAATCATAGTAATTATGTGTCTGTTTTACTTGATTTTGATTTGTTTAATTTTTGTATCTTTAAAAACTGAAAAAAATGGGTAAAATATATGAAAGGATAAGGAGGAGGAGGAAGAGGAGGAAAAGAGATTATCAAAGGAGAGAGTATTAGAGAAGGTGGTAGTGTAAAAGATGATATTTTAAGTCTTACATGGAATTTCCATGAGTAATTGTTTATTGATGTAGACATTTTTTTGTTAATTTATTCAACAAAGAGTAGGAGAATTTTGTGCTACAAAGTAAAAGAAAAGTGATATCTTTATTACAAATTGAAATTCAAATACTGAATCATTACACATTATAACGTTAGAGTATTGTTAATATAATTTATCCCAATATAATCTTTCTTGCATTGTTTATTGGAAACCATAGTTAGTGGTGGTGGTGTAGATAGAATTGTCAAATACATTGGTTTGCAATTCTTTTTTCGAGCTAAAGCAAAGAATTTTCACATGATGTATTTGGATGATATAGAAATCATCTATAGAGTTCCTCAAGTCAAGAGCGATTTCCAAACTTAAGTCATATTGACTGAATATATAACACCCCTTGATATAACTAGATTTCTTTATAATTATATCAAGGATATTACCATACATGAACTTCAAAATCATGAACATTTTAAAACCTATTAATGCACCATGGCTATTATGACTTGATAAAAAAAAAAGACATCCTTATATGTTCAAATAAAATTTTCTTAACTTTAATAAAATACATTATACTGGCTTCACTAGTCAAAACTTTACAAAATATTTAAGGAACAAATTTATATGTCTTTCATGCTCAATGCATGTATAAGTGTAACTACTCCCAACTCTTTAAAATACAAACCAAAATTAAAATAAAAGTATGAATATATCAGCACCCTTAGGATTGACCCTTAGCTCCTTAATAGCTTTGTCTTCTTGTCAATTTTTCTATCTATTTACAACCTGCATGAGAGATAAAATATCCACACGCTAATCATATATAAACATATAATCCATATTTGTATATAAACATGCATACAACACATATCATACCTATATTACAATAGAATAACTAAATCTACATATAACATCATATCAATAAGCCCATAATAATCCTTACATCATCCAAACATACTGAGCTCCTTCGAGCTTCCCCAGTTGAGAGCGCTCACATCAAGCTTAAGCCCCCTTAGTCTTATACAACATTAGGAATAAGGGCGTTCACAATAAATTTAAGACCCCTTGACCTCCTACCATTGTACCATGTTTATATCTACTCTATCTTCAGGCCTAAAAGCTCCAAATAATCATATCATACATAAGATATACCAAAACCATAACTTTTCCCATCAATTAAATGTCTAAAAACTCCTTATATAGACAGTCACGGCTAGGATCACGTTTGCCTAGCCATAAGCCTGGTGGTGAACCATTTTATATCTCAATAACACTTGAATCACGAGCGTCACTCTGTGACTCTTAATTCTACCCGAGTTCAAACAACTCAAACTGTGCACAACACAAATTTCTAAGGCTAGACAAATTATAACCTATCCTAATAACATTCTCAATATACAAGGGACATAAACATACCATAATCAAAGCACAACATGTACGCACACTTAACTAAGAGAGCACACAATCATCAATTACCATAAACCAAAACTAACAATCAATACATTTATATCCCTTATCTCAAAACATAAACCATAATTTCTAATCTTCCTTTCTTTCATTTATGGCATATTTAATGATCAACAACCTCATTTAAATGTCATTAATACCATTGACTACCTTCCATTTCATTTATCACCATACCATTTATTTACTATTAATATTTCCAAACCAACATTCATAACACATTAATAAGCATTCATACAATTCACCCATAAAGATTGTATAGAAAATATGTACAGACCTTTGCAAAAAGTACTCCTTGATTCCCTACTTATTGGATCAAGTTTGGTCCTTTCCTCGTGGTTGAGGTCCTCCTTCCACACTAGTGCCTAAAATGTCAAAACATCATTTTTAACTATTAAACATCCATGAGATTTACATAACTCACAACCTTAGCTTTACTTTCCAACCCCAAGATTCAACCTTAAATCGAAACATAAAATCCAACCTCACCTATATAAAGCCACCTTACTAAATCTTCAAAATTAATACAGAGAGATGAAGAAATCATATTTCCTTACCTTTAGAATACCAAAACTAAGGTTAATTAAAGAAAACTCTATAATTCCTCCTTTTAGCTCCAAACTATTCTCACCTCAAATTCTCTTTCCTTGCATTTCTTCCCAAATCTATTGCTAAACTTAAATCTAGAGGTAAACTTTGTGTTTAATTGCTAAGAAAACCTTTGGAAAGGGGTAAGAAATCAATTCTTATGGTTTAAGCATGAGAATTAGGGTTAGAGGGCTTTTGGGTGTGTTTTAAAATGAAAGAAATCTGGAGAAATCTATTTATAGCAGACCTATCATGGCCGTGACTGCCTTAGTCACACCCTTGACACTCAAAAGCCACCTAGATTACTTATTCTCAACAGTCACAACCGTGACTCCTGCAGTCATGCCCGTGACTGTCTCACAACTTACTATTTTTTATGCCTTTTTACCTCTAAACTCTAAACTTAAGCCAATTTTAGCCTAAAAATCTTGCATAAACCCTAAATAAACTCCCATATACACACCATATCCCTATCATATACCTTCATGTATCACTCCACACTCTTATAACGACTATGCCCCAATTAGCTGGCGTGATAATTCTCTCTCTTTTAAGAAATTTTGTCCTTGAAATTTGTGTGAGGGCTTAAAAGAGAAACCTGATTGTAACTCTCTTACCATGCAATTAGAGTTAAAGAAAAGAAAACTTACCATCAATCTCTGCCTGAGTCTCCTACTCCTTTTGAGATCTAATAACATAAAACCATACCGGGCCTCTACTAGTTCCCGACCTATTCACGAACTCAGATACAGCTTGACTAGCTCTAGCTCCTCCTCCTCCTCCTCCTGTTTGTCCTCGAGTCTATATTGAAGTTGACCTCTTGGTAGCTGTAGGAGTATCAGTGACCCTCAATGGGCAGTCCCTCCTCAAGTGACCATATGCTCCATACTGATAACAAACTCTGGTGTTCCTCAAGCATTCCCCTCTATGGTTCCTTCCACATTGGTTGCAAATTGGTGGTAGTCCTTCCATAGTCATTGTCTGAGCCGTACCAGACATAGTAAGAGTCTTAAAAGGCTGTCCTCTCCTAATAGGTGCTGATTGAGAATGACTCTGCCTTTGGCCTTTGCCTTGAGACTGCTCAAATATAAATCAAGCCTTCTTACTAGATATCTGACCTGTGCTAACTGTCACTCCCCTAGCATCATCTATATCCTACTCACTTGTTTTCCTTACCTTCTTTGCCTTCTCAACACTAATGGCAAGAGAGAATAACTTGGAGAAATCCTCATGATGGTGGGAATGTCTTTGTTGGGGCCATCCTCAAACTTCTAACACCGATCTATCATATCTCCTAGGAGTTCAGATGCATACCTACTCAGCCTGGTGAACTTTTGCTCATATACATCCACAGTCATATCTCCCTATCTCAAATTGAGAAACTTCCGCTTCTTTTCATAAACATACACTCGAGGCATATATTGCATCTTGAATTTTGCCCAGAAGAACTCCCAGGTCAGCTATGCAGGGGTCTAGGATTTCCTCAAAATAGCTCTCTACCACTCATAAGCATGCTCCTACAAAATAGAAATTACATACTTTACCTTCTAGTCCTCAATACTCTCAAGTTGGGCCATTACCCTTTTTGTCTTCTCCAACCAAAACTCAACTGATGCTGGATCATCATCTTTACTACCCATAAAATCTGTCGCACTATACTTCCTCAGCCTATCACACTATAGCTTTGGTGTTGGTGGTAGCAGAGGTAGAGGCGGTACTGGAGCTGCTTGCGCTAAACGCTGTAAAAGAACTGCAAGATTCTGTAACAATGGGTCTTGAGCCTGACCAGCTAACCTAAATGAAGGATGCTGTGAATGAGAAGCACCTTTTAGCCCTAGCATACTAGCTTGGCTCGATTGATTCTAAGCTTAATCATCCGTAGGACTATTACTCCCTGCTATATCATATGGATCACCTTCCATACCTACTCAAATACCTAAGAGTTAACAAAACAAACTATTGTCAAAGTCATATAGGACAATCTAGGTTCACACGATGCACCTATACCCTGCTTAGGTCTAGACCACCCAAACCTTAGCTCTGATATCAAAAATATAACACCTCTCGATATAACTAGATTTCTCTTAATTATGCTAAGGATGTTACCATGCATGAACTTCAAAATCATGAACATTTTAAAACCTATTAATGCACTATGGTCATGATGACTTGATAAAAAAAAAAGACATCTACATATGCTCAAATAAAAACTCTCTTAACTTTAATAAAATACATTATATTGGCTTCACTAGCCAAAGCTTTACAAAATATTTGAGGAGTTACAAATTTACATGTCCTTCATGCTCAAAGGATGCACAAGCGTAACTACTCCCAACACTTTAAAATACAAACCAAAATTAAAATAAAAGTACGAACATATCACCACCCATAGGATTGACCTTTGCTCCTTAGTGACTTTGTCTTCTTATCAACTATTCTATCTATATATAACCTGCGTGGGAGATAAATATTTACACGCTAAGCATACCATACTTAGTGGTATATATAAATACACAATCCACATGTGTATATAAATATGCATACCATATAAGCGTCAACATATATCATACCTATATCACAATAGAATAACTAAACATGCATATAACATCATATCAATAAGCCCATAATAATCATCACCTCATCTAAACATACCAAGCTCCATCAAGCTTTCCTAGTTGGGAGCGCTAACGTCAAGCTTAAGACCCCACAACTAGTAACATAAGGACTAAGAGCGCTCACGTCAAGTTTAAGTCCCCTTAGTCTTACACAACATTAGGTACAAGGGCACTCATAACAAACTTGCGACCCCTTGACCTTTTCCCATAGTACCATGTTTATATCTACTTTATCTCCGGGCCTAAAAGCCCTAAATAATCATATCATACATAAGACATACCAAAACCATAACTTTTCTCATCAATTAAACATCTAAAAACCCCTTGTATAGACAATCACGGCTAAGGTGACGGTTTGCCTGGCCATGAGTCTGATGGTGAACCATTTTATATCTCAATAACACATGAGTCATGGGCATGACTCTATGACTCTTAGTTCTACCCGAGTTCAAACAACCCAAATCATGTACAACACACACAAATTTCTAAGGCTGGCCAACTGTAGCCTCTCTTAACAACATTCTCAACATACAAGGGACATAAACATGCCATAATCAAAACACAACAAGTACACACACTTAACTAAGAGAGAACATAATCATCAATTGCCATAAACCAAAACTAACAATCACTACATTTATATCCCTTATCTCAAAACATAAAACCATAATTTCTAATCTTCCTTTCTTTCATTTATGGCACATTTAATGATCAACAACTTCATTTAAGTGTTATTAATACCGTTAACTACCTTCCATTTCATTTATCACCATACCATTTTTTTATCATTAATATTTCCAAACCAACATTCATAACACATTAATAAGCATTCATACAATTCACCTATGAAGATTGTATAGGAAATATGTACAAAACTTTACAAAAAGTGCTCATTGATCCCCTACGTATCAAATCAACCTCGATCCTTTCCTCATGGTCGAGGTTCTCCTTCCACATTGGTGCTTACAACGTCAAAGCATCATTTTTAACTATTAAACATCCATAAGATTCACACAACTCACCCCCTTAGCTTTACTTTCCAAGCCCAAGATCCATCCTTAAATCAAAACATAAAACCCAACCTCACCTACATAAAGCCACCTTACAAAATCTTCAAAATTGATACAAAGAGATGAAGAAATCATGTTTCCTTACCTCTAGAAGATCGAAACTTAGGTTGATTGAAGAAAACCCTGTGATTCCCCCTTTTAGCTCCAAGCTACTATCACCTTAACTTCTATTTTCTTGCCTTTCTTCCCAAATCTCTTGCTAAACTTGAATCTATAGGTGAACTTTATGTTTAATTGCTAAGAAAACCTTTGGAAAGGGGTAGGAAATAAGTTCCTAGGGTTTAAGGACGAGAACTAGGGTTAGAGGGCTTTTAGGTGTGTTTTAAAATGAAAGAGAACCGAAGAAATCTATTTATAACAGTCTGTCATGGTCTTGACTCCCTTAATCACGCCCATGACACTCAAAGGCCTCCCAGATCACTTATCTTCGGCAATTACAACCGCGAATCCTGTAATCACATCTGTAACTGTCTCACAACTCATTATTTTTGTGCCTTTTTACCCCCAAAGTCCAAACTTAAGCCAATTTTAGCCTTAAAACCTTGCATAAACCCCCATATACATACCATGTTCCTCTCATATACCTTCATGTATCACTCCACACTCTTATAACAACTATGCCCGAACTAGTAGGCATGACAAAGTATATAAATCAACTAGTTGTATTTTAAGATCAAAGACGGTCTTATATGAGTTTATGCTACCTTGTCCTTTATCTATGTATGCTTAATCAAGTTCTCAAGTCAGAAGCACTTTTACTTGAGTTTCAGCCACCCTAATATCTATAGTTATGTTAACTCCCTTAATGATATGTTATCTATTTTATTTCTAGTCATACATTAGAGAAATGAACTTATTTCCTTAACAACATGTTTATACATGTAAGGCACAAATTGTTAGCTTTAACTATTGGTCCATGTTTCATTTTCCTTTAGCACTCTACCTATTGAAATTCCTTCTTCCACCGACTCAATATCTATTTGATCCCTAATTTGAATATGTAGGGGGTGTTTGGTTTAACTGTTGGAGATAATTAATAGCTTTGGATCCTCAACAGCTAAGCAAAAGTATTTGGTAACTATAGTTGGTAGCTGCTAGAAAGTCCAGACAACTGCTGTTTGAAAAAACTCCAAGTTTGAGCTTTTTTGAGACAGCTGGAGCTTTTTCATATAAAATGACAAAATTAACCATTCAAAATAAAATACACCATTTGCAAAAAATTTTACTAAAAATAAAATACACATTTTCAAAATTAGTCTCTTCAAAATATAATCTAATTTATTAAAAATACGTTAAATTGATTTATTATATTTATAAATTATAGATATACATTTGTGGATATTTTTATTTATAATAAATTATATTTTATTGTTGTTGTTATTTTAGTTGTTGAAATATATAATTATATCAAATAATCACTGTACTTCTTTTGTTTATTTATTTATCATATAAAAATATATTTTTTGAAATAAATAATACTCATATTAGTAATTTTATATTTCAATAGCAACAATTTAATTAGTTTTATCAAATATTAGTATTTATCAGCTGTCAGCTATTAGCTACCACCTGACTATAACAGCCAAACCAAATGCCAGTATTCTTGCTTTGTTCTCTATGTCCCACCAGCTCACAGTGGAAGCAAATTTGAGGTAAACCTTCATACATTATTCATTGCATTTTGCCTTTGAATTCAAAATATGGTTTCAGCGGCTTAGTTATATCCGAGTCACGTGCAATCTCGGCAAATTTTCCTCTCCAGTGCAAAAATATTATAATCAATCTTCACTAAACTACCTATCATTTCCAACCGCCCACAAGACTTTCGTTTGACAAAGATTGATATGAAGACTAGGAAAACGAACCTACGTAAGTTATAAGATCAATTTGCGTGGAAAAATCAGAATGCCATGGTTGAACCTAGGTAACAGAACCCTTATAAAAAATTTGACAAAAAAAAAAAAACTCAAAACTTTAGAATTTAGTAGACCCTCCTCATAAAACTCATATTGGATGAAAATGCATTCACAAAATTAAAAAGAAAAGAAAACTGCAATATCACTTATCATTAATCATAAGAAGATTTTCTCACATGAAGGTAATAAATAATTGTACAAATAAATAAATAAATGTAAACTTGCCAATATTATACCATTATACAAAAGCCCTGAATTCTAGACTCATGTCCATTTGTACAAAGATGAATTACCATATGACATATCGGTATAACTGGAAAAATGTTTGTTCATGTAAACATCTATCAGGGTATTAATAAATCTTCCTAAAAAAAATTGTTCAAAACAATGCACATGACTATAGAATCATCTCTCTCGCCCTCCCTCAACTCGCTTGGGGCTGAAAGGCAGAATCATCAAAGCAAACTTCAACTGAATCATGAAATCTTCATGGCAAAATATCAGGACAAAAGAAATATGTAGATAATGACTCATAGAAAAAGGAAAATTAAGGCTGAGAATTATAGATAAATATATTCAAAACAAGGTTAAAATCTTTAGCATCCTGCTGCTTTCATGAATTTGTCATAAGGGCTTGAAGGCGGTAATCTGAAAGAACTTTGTCCATACTCGACTGAGCTCAGTGCAAGCTGGTCAGGTGCTCGAATTTGATTGTTATTTTTCAAGCCACTGTCCAAAAACTCTTCTTTCTGGAACAAAGGCCACAAAAACAGATAATTCGCAAATATTTTCATGTCAAAAGTACAAATTCTACAATTACTGATTTTTGAGATACTAATATCTGGCCATTTTGGATTACACCTAGGATCAGAGATTCTGAATATCTGAATAAAATCAAAAAGCAAAAACAAGGATACATACATACTAGAGTACAGGATACCAGAATTCAATGTCTTCATATCGCCACAAACACCCCAAACCAAAAAAGAAAATAGGAAAAAGTTGTATTATTTAGTTTTTGCAGAAATAGCTGTAGATTAACCATCAAAATGAAGGACAAAAGACACCAATATACATTAAATCTCAATGCTTGTTGCTACAATGATTGGTAACAACTATTATTTTAAATACTTAAAGACCTGAGTAATGATGTGTCTATTAAATATAATCTGTGGACAGAAAAGCAGGCACCAGAGGAAATGTAAACTCAGTGTAAGAATAAGCTCATTAACCAAATAAACTAACCTCATTAAATGCTGAAGTATTCTTCTTTTCAACTTCAGTAGGGAAAACCTTGGAATCATTTTGATGCTTAAAACTATGAAGCAATGACATTTTCTGTTGTTTCCCTGTAATTAGTGCTTCACACTGACTCATCATTTGGTCATAAGGTACAGGGGTGGACGAAACCTGGGAGCTTGCAACTTGTTGTGCAGTCTCCAAGACCTGCAGTTATTGAAAAACTATATAATTTGCAATAATAAAATAGACAAAGAAAGGCATCAAGAAAAGTAAATTCAACAATGTTCCCATACTGCATAAACAAGAAACAACTATCAATTTTGATATAAAGATCAGTTATCAATCTGCAGCAGCTACAAATAAATAAACCAGCAGAACAACAATATGAACTGTGACCAAAAAAGGATAAATAATAATATATTCATTTAACTGTGAAAAAATTTAAACAAAAATTTGAAAACCACAAGAAAGTTGGAAAATAAAACACTTGAAAAAAAAAGAACATGTTTTGTTTATTTTTCGCAAAAAGGAAACAAAAAACAGAAAATCAAACCATAACAAACAGCCAGTTTAGGTGTTTTTCCGACACTGCCGAGGGAATGTTCTAGTGGTTAACTAGGAGAGAGAGTTATATTCTTGCTTGGACCCTGTGATTATTGCTGGACTCAAATCTTGTTATGATGAATTTGATGACATATCATGGTAGTCTTGTTGCTTTGGTGGTAATTATGGCCTTGCAATGGGGTGGATGCAGTTGTGATTGGCATGGGGTAGCGCAAGTCTATGGCAGAGCAAATAAACAGTAATGATGGTTCGGCAGTGACAAAGAAACATGGTAGAAAGTTGCATAGTTATATCATCATCTAGGTGCATGGGAGGAGCAGCTTGCAACTAGTTATCATCTTGGTGCATGGGAGGAGCAGTTTGCAACCATAATAGAAGAACTTTTAGCAGCCATAAGCACATAGGCTGCATATCATTGCTAAGATTTTTCAAGCTTGCTTGCTTGGATGATAAAGATAAAAAATAAGAAGTTATCAACCTGTCCATCTCAGCAAATAAAGTGTGAGAAAATCATAAAAGGCACTTCGATCTATTTTTTCTTTTCCAGTGTTTGCACACTTAATTTCATAAAATAAAAGATCGTGAACTTAAATAGAATATTTCAATAAGTTTGACCAACACTGATATCATTTTCTTTTGCTCATTTTTTTTTCCAGTAGAAACCCCCAGTAAATAATTAAAAATTGCTTGCTAATGCATGAATTTTTGTATTTTACCTCCTAGAGCATACATTCCTACAAAATTAGATGGACCATTTCTCGGTAGGGTTTTCAAAGTCTCATATATGCCTCAAAGGCCACATAGGATTCTGATAGCATAACATGGTGCCGCAAGGTCCTATTGGATGGAAGTCTACTTGAAAATGTAATTTTTTCATTAACTGAGATTTGTACCCCAAATTAGTAAATTAGAAAGATTGGATATCATCGTTCAAAGTGCCAAACACAGTGACTTATTTGTTGTTAGACCTGAAATTAAATGAAAAGAGTAGTCCACTTACTGATTCCAAAAGTTCATTGACACTTAAAATATCAAGTGCATTCACAGAAAGTGATGTTTTGCAATCTGACTGACTCCCATTTCCTTCAGTGAATGTCTCATCATCTGTCAAAGAAGCTGCAGGCATGATCTGAAAGAAACCGTAGTGTAACTATCATAACAATAAACTTTGTTATTGCTAAATCAATGTTGAACGCTGTCTTAATTGTATTACCTCTTCGAAAGCCTGAAACTCCATTTGGGCAAGAGGCGAACCTGGCTTTGGTGTCTCCATAAAAAAAGGGGCCCCCACTGGGTATGTGTCGTCAGGAGAAAATTCCTGAAGAAGTTGCTTCTTTATACTCGCTAACTCTTCCTGAAGGAATATATAGATAAGTAAGTGCAAACCTTCCAGAAGAAACCCTGAAAGCAAACTCAAAATCTATTTATAATATTTTACCAATGGACTAACTTCATGATTGCACTTGCCAGAAAAAGCAAAATTAATAAAAGCAGCATAATCATGTTGCACAAGCATGATATAATCCATGTTTCTTCTGAGTTAAACCAATAAAACTGTTTTACTGAACCAACTTTGAGTTACTCATGTTAACAATCCTACCTCACTTTCTAAAAGCAGTCTAATTATGTTCCACAAGCATAATTGATAGAATCCATGTTTCTTTTGAGTTAATCCAATGAAATTGTTTTATTGAATCAAAATAGAGTTGCTTGAGAATCCTATCCCACTCACTCTTTACTTCTTAAAATTTACCTTCTCTATTTTCACTCTCAATGCAAGTAATTATGCCCTCCAATAAAGTTCACTATCTACACATGTTACAAACATGCTGGATGCTTATCACTGTGCAACTATGTCTAGCCATAGTTGTTAAAGGCGAAAGGCACACCAAGGCTCTTAACGCCTGACAAAAGTAAGGCGCATAAAATAAAATGAAATAAAATAAACCTAGAATTCACATCACAACATAACACCTACATAAAATAAAACCATAAACTTAACTCAATACCAAAGAAAAGCAATTTAAAAGATCAAGGCATAATGTTCAATAGGCAAAACAATAAAAAACATGCGCAAAAGAGATAATAAAAGTAAAATATAGTCTTATAGATAGCTAGAAGCCTTAGTCCTAGAGTAGAGTAGTATTATTATACTAATATTATAGTAAGTATTGGGTAGCTTAGACATGCACACATATTTCCAACCTGGGTCACTTCTAGTATTATTACTACGAGGTGCACTCGAAGCACCAAAACTTGCCTCGACCTCCATTAAGTATTAAACTAGATAAATAAACTATTGCATAATTTTTCAACAAATAAAAGTCATAAATACTTCATAAATCATGCACAACATCACAAGGCACAAGCACTGCCATTTTCAAATCAAATATCTTCTTAAAAAAACTTCAGAAAACTTTTATAATGCAGAATAGAAGCACTGAGGCGCACGCCTTAGTAACATCACCTGCCTTTGGGTTACTCAAGGCGCCACAGCCAGCGCCATGTGCGCCTGAGGCACGCCTTTGACAACTATGTGTCCAGCATGTACTATATGCTTTTACTTTGAGAACCCATCCAAGAAGTCCTTTGCCACAGATTAGAGAACACATGTGCACTATTTACCCTTCTAAGAATTTGCACAAGCATAAATCTGGAATTCACCTCTGTCAACTTTGCAAATTTTTCTGTCAATTGAGAAATCACAGTTCCCTTCAAATGATGGTCCTCTAATTCTATTGAAGATAGAGCAATTGATGCAGCAACATCATCCTCCTCCGATCCGTATGGCATACTCCCTCCATCAGATTCTACATAAACAGTCTCCAGCCTGACATCATTCATGGACTCAAGATAAGGATCAGCCTGCCAAAAGGATGATAAATTGATCCAATTATATTAGAGGAAGTTCAACAGAAACCATGCCTTGTCATAAACAATTTGTTAGCTTCAGGTTACCGAAACTGATAAGGAGACTTAACTGTTTTTTCTGTCATATATGCTTTAACTAGAGGAATTAGCTCTGGGAGATTCCCTGCCTTAGCTGTAAAAATAAGCATGTAGGATGCCAAGGTGAAGAGAGACCTTCTGCGAGAAGGCTGCAGACCACCTTCAATAAGCATAAAGGAAAGACTTATCAGAATCATTTTCAACAATAGTGAAGATTTCAATCGATAAAGCTTATTTCAATATATAAATCATACAGAATTGGTTTCAGCCAAATCAACCTTGTCTGAAAGCCAAAGTAGACACTCTATCTTCACTTTTCTAACAATTCACATTCTAACAGTGAGTGTCACTATTTGCACTCCACATGTTTATATTTGCATTCCATACCTTGTATATTTTTCCTTTAGCAAATACAATAGAACTATTTTTTTATGACACCCTTAAAAATGTGGTAATTACTGAAATACAAAAGTGTATGATGATATATTATACTGGCAAAACAAATTAAAATGAATAGAGGACTCCTAAGTTACAAAAGAGAGAGACAAAAAAAAAGCCAGTCCATGGATATATTAATTCAACATTAGACAAAAATCAATTATTTTAGAGATATATAATTATATTATGTTCTTTTCATCATTATCCACCTAATGTTTTTACTTTTAGTCAAAGCTTGCGAAAATTTATAGTTTCTATTTTTTTTCCCCTCTTTCTTGTTTGATAGGTAGTAACTTGGCAATAGTGCAATCAGAGATTAATCAAGTTTAAATACCTGAATGACATTGCATGAGAATGTTAAAAAAATAACAACTTAAGAAATTCTATGCCTTTTATGGCCTAATTTATGTTATATATATATATAGCTAAGGGATGAATTAAGAAAGAAAGAATTTTAATCATCTATAAACACAGTAGAAATATGGAAACTTTAAATACTAAATATAGTTTAAATGTTAAAAATGGGATATGGATAATTTTGCAACTCAATTTGTGAGAAAATAAACGAGTTTACGTATAAACTGTTGGACCACAAACAATTCTATACTTGAGAATAACACCAAAAGAAAATTGGAGACAGAATTATGAAAAGAAAAATATATCAGTAGAATGTAGACAAACGTCCACATATATGTAACTATGTAGGGTCATGTACATGGGCATGTTTCAATGAAATCCTAAATCTCAAGTACATCATCATCTCCAGTACTGATCTATGATATTCCACTGTATATTCAAGTGTATACTTTAATTGCTTAAAACTTGAATAGGTACCAACTTACTTTCTTTATCCAGAGAGATGCTCCTAAGAGAGAATGCCATCTGAAAACCACGAACCAGAGCCATGTGATTGGAAGTCTGTCATCAGCAAAATAATCAATTCATAACTTCAGAATGGCTACTAATATAAGACACAAAATTCTCACATTGACTAAGGTGCTAGAAAATTTGGACAAAATGGTGAGACACTTAAAAACTGTCTGCCAAAACTTATTTTAAAATTTTGAGTTCAGGCAAGTCAAAGCTACTAGTTGGTAATAAACTTATGTGTTTGCTATACAATATATCACCATTAACTTATTCTTTATAAGTCAACATTTTACATTCAAATATGATAATAAAGATGGCACCAAAGATTCACAGTTGGAATATAGACCATTATAGTAGATAGGCAGCCAACAAAAAAGGAAGTTCAAAAGGTTCTCATCCCCTTGTCCTCCAATATACAAGAGGATATTTCCTCATTCTCAAATGAGACGAAATCCCTCTTTCTAGGTCATTGTCATAAGACCAGAAAATGACACCTCACACCTTTTTCATTCTGGCTGTACAAGGAGCCCACAGTATGTGTTGAGCTTGATTTCCATATTCTTTCCATACACAAAATTATTCTGAAGGGCTTTCACCCAGTCAATGTGGAGATGCAAATTATTCGCTGATTCCCCATCCTTCTTGCAGCAAAACCATATAAATACTAATTATCAATTATCTCTCTCCCTCAAATTACCTATTAATAAGAGTTGCATAAGCAAAATGTCTGTTGTCCTTCAGGACTAAGATGCTAGAGAACTCATTGGTGAACAAGCATAGAATATGTGCTTCAAGTTTAAGCTTACAATAGCAAATTTCAATAGCTTCAAAACAACCCATTAAATATGTCATTAATTAAGACATTAGAAGAGAGCAAGAAGAATAACAAAGAAGCAGACAATACTAAAAATGCTATGAAGATGACTTGCCTTGTAACGTATAAATAGCAAAGCAATGTTATATGTGTGGGCCATGGCCTCAAAATTTGCAGGCATGTTTTCTGCATATGTTGCCTGAACCCATATTGATGAAAGCAGAAGACTGATTTGATGACTAGTCAATCGAAGAGAAGTTTGCTGATGATAATAATTTCACAGGATCAAAATATAAATTAAAAAACAAACCCCCCTCAATTAAAGTCTAAATAATAAGTAGGTGTTTCATACACTTTTTTCATCTGTGATGGCACACATGAAGCTAATTGAATGACAATTTGAGTCACGTTGTCTGCATCGTTTTCCACCAATATCCATTATTTGATCTTCTTCTTCCCATGTCTGTCCATCTGTGGCTTTGTCTTTATCCTTACCTTCATTCTGAAAGGAAAAACTTTGGTTCCATGTCTTCTGTGGTGTACCAAAAGATGCAGAAATAGCTTTTGATGTTTTGTTATTCTGGTCTGACCAAAGAGAAAGCAATGATGGCATAAGCACGGCAGATAATATGCTGTGTGCTCCAACTCTTGTGTCGTGATCTGGATGAGACATTACTATGAGCAACTGATGAAATAGAGCATCAGGAAAAGCCTGAAAAGAAGTTGCAAATGTCACATAAAATCTTGGATCCTGTGCGAGATTTGAACAACTTGCAGCATATTTCAATTTAGGCTGGTCCACTTGCCTTCTTGTGATATGACACATTAGGGATGTATGAAACAATCTTTGCTGTTCGATGAACAGCAGATATTGTCATTCTAGCTGCAATAGTGGTAGTTGGAATGTTCTCTAAGAACAAGGCCATCTTATCAAGTATAGGCCCCACGTCTCCAACCTGTTAGACAAAAAGCTTTCATGCAATAATGTTTGAAAAGGCACTAGCTTAAGTAGATCGTAGAGCACTTGCTACACACCTCATACCCAAAACTTGCTATATTTCAATTCAATAACCACATTGAAAAGATGGTAAGTGCAATTCCAATAGGTGTATTTAATACGAAACTTCTCAGCATCAACATGAAAGAGTTTTTCAAGAGATCTCTACCGGGAGAGACTTCTTTCACTCTTACTCTAACATGAACATAATAAAGTGGAGCAAAGTAATGTGGAGAATATGAGAAACAAAATTAAAAAGTAAAAATTTCATAACAAGCTATATGGAGAGCATAAATGAAGCAATATTTGAATGACTTGATAGTTTCATAAACCACAATAAGCTCTCTTTTAACTTTGTAACATTCATCAAATTCAATAACTGAAGAAAAGTGCTGTGAACTTAAGGTGAAGTATGGAATGCAATGAAAAGAATGATAAACCTTCTTTGAGAGCTGAGAGATGCACTTTTCTATGGCAAACTGAAGATCAGCATTTTGTTTATCAGCACAATCCCCAAGGTTGCATAGTTCAGCTGAATTTTGCAGGCACTTCCGCAGATGCTTAATCAGGTCAAATATTGCACCAGTAATTGCAACTGTGGCCTCCTGCTTTGCGTTTTGTCCAAGCTGTGCGGTAACATTAATAATCTCTGTCTGTAAAAGAGGTCGTTTGGCAATATTCTTATGATCCAAGTGCTTGATCAGGGTAGATAATAGCAAATGCGAGTTTTCTCCTGTAGCAACATCAGAAAAAGAAAAAAAAAATCAAATGTAGCTAAAAACATTGCTAGAACCATAATTCTTCTCGAAAGACAGTGTACTGAGATTTCTATTATAACCTGCATCCTCCAAAAGCGACTGCAAATATATTAAAACAGGGTAGGCTACTCCTTTTTCTAGGGGCCAATGATTGTTAGCATCAAAGTTATGGAACAGAGGTTCAAGCACACGTCGTACTGTTGTAGCTTCCCTAGCCAGTCTGGCCATGTTATGTAAGCAAACCCTAGACCAGTAAGATGGATTTTTTGAAGTATCCCTGCTCCAATGTTAAAAGAACAAAAGATGTTAAATTAACAAAAAGTATTCCTTTTCCGAGTGAACATCATTCATTTAATATAAGAAGCCTTACATTGAGGAGTCCAATTCAGGATTGTTAGTTTGACTTGGCAAGGAAACTTGCATACTAATATCTGGGAAAGATGAGCATTTTTCTCCTTGAAGAACTCCTTCAACCGACTGATCTCCCTCGGAATTTCCTAGGCTCTTATGGGAATCAATGTAGTTCTCCAAAGTGACTGATATGATCTATTTCACAATAAAAAGAATTCCAGTCAATATCATAGATGAAGAACTGTAAACATCAGGTAGTTTTGCGCTTTTACTGTATACTTGTTTATATCAAGGATATCATCACTAGGAACTATGAGACAATAGCTTACATCGTCAAACTCCATTGAGATATGGGAATGCTTGCCCATGAAAGACACCTACAAACAAGATACTATCAATAAGGCATCAATAAGGTAGAAAGAAAACAATACTTAAGATTATACAACAATAAATCCTAGCTTACAAACAATGACAAGACAAAAGTGAGATTAAAAGGGAATCGTAGTCACAAGCGAACTCTTGACAGAAAAAAATGAATGAACAGAAATGGGAAAAAATAAAAATAAATCAGTTTCCATGAGCGCAGAAATTTATGAGGAAAAAAAAAAGAGGGGGGGGGGCACGATAACTCTACCATGGAAGCCAAAGCTTGCAGTCCTGATGAGCGCAAAAATAGAGTTCTTTCACTGTAACCCACATCTTGAGCCAATTGACAGAGCTTCGGAATGAGGCCTTCTAAGTTGAACATGTGTGTGCTATCTGTCTGTTTTAGATTAAAAAGAGTTAGCACCACCAAATTAGCAAAATATATTTACAGCATATGATCTAAAATATGGTTCAAGCAAACATAGCCAACAAAAGGAAAAATATAGATTTGGTGCAAAATGGCCCAACACAGAGAGGGATGGGAGATGGAGTTAGGCTGTGCAAGGTAGAGCTAAGATTTTATTGTTGGAGGCGGCATAGTATAAACAAATATGTGAATATAGGTGCATACACTAAACTTCTATATATATACATTTATTATTAGCACAAAAGAAAAACAATATTTAGCAGTAGAGTTACTTAGACTACAAAACAAGTTCAAAAGTTAGCATTATATAACAGACTTTTCTGAAGTTAAATTTACCACTCGTCAAGATACTAAGAGATTTGAATTATTTACTCCTAAATTCTTTTTCCCCTACCTTTATCTGTTGTGTGTGTGTTGGGGGGGTAAGGCCAGGTGAGCAATTATCTTTATAGACCAATTGGATTAGTAACTATAATTACAAAACCTGACAATTTATGAAGTCAACAAGAATACTGCAAGCCAGAATCTGCATTTCATCCTGCCTAGTTTGATCCAAAAGAGTCCGTACTATCCCCAATAAACTACTGGCAAATAGTGGCCTGCAAATCATTGAGGAAGTTGTCAGTAAATCTCATCACAAACAAAAACAGCTTTTATTTGCAGAAAGGGAAGCACTGTCATTCATGCCATTTCAAAGTTTAGTTTGGACAGACAGGAAGTATTTGAAGTTTAGTTTAGTGTTTCCACTTTTATTAGTTTATACATCTTCTTTTCATATATTATGTCGATTTATAAGTAAACTTTCTTTATTTCACCTAAGAGTCCAGTCTACATTCTTGCTATATAACAGTCTATCATTTACTTCATTAAAATGTGGAAACATTTTGAAGCAAGAAATTTGAACCATGAAGAGCAATTTAAACCTTGATACATTCGTGTTATATAACAATAACACAATGAAAACATCACCAAAAGTTCTCAAATTATTGTTTTGTTCAGTTGAGTTGCGTAACTTGGCTGTATAAACTTACATCTGCTCCTTACATGACGACAGCAATTTCCTATAAATGCACACAACTACTTTCACAGATCCAAAGTTCTCATGCCGCAACTCCTTGTAAAACCTTTGCTCCAGCATATCTGTAATCTGTGCATACCATTGGAAAATGTAAAGCTAGCAGGAGACTGAAACTCGCAAATACATTTTTAACCACTCGATACAGTTTCTCATTCAAGCCTTGCAATAATTTGTCACAATCTTTTAGTTCATCAATATTTCAAAAGACCAGGAAAAATCAGAAAATGAGGCAATTATATTTCGTAGAAAAGTCAGATGTATAACACTCCAAAAAGTATCTCTATCGATATTAATGTGAAAAGTAGAGAGAAAGAACACGCTTGACAACCAAGGAACAAGGAAAATTTTGTGCTAAATACAAAATTTTATTTTTCCTTTAAATCCATCAATAAGACACTAAATAAATTTTTAAATCTTGCTAATTTGTTCAGTGCACAAATCTGCATCATGCAGCCCACTAAACGTGCCGGAAAACTCACCTTGGGAATTCGTAGTGGATTCTTTGAAACATAGTCACAAAGCTTCCCAATTTTCCTATCATTTGGTTCGGCTTCCTGCAGAATGATGATAGTAAATAATCAACATTTAAAGCTTCTTTATACAAATATCTTTTCTCGCTACCCCTTTTGGGCGGGTATGATAGGGGAGAATGGTTGGAATCAGATAATAGGGGAGTCTAGCATAAACATCAAAATTCACTAGCACGACAATAAAACATCTTTTTTCTTATATAAAAGTAAGATGATTAGGCATCTTAACTAAACCTGTTTTCTCTGATACCTCTACTCAGGTTCATTTCTAGTTTGTCTAAGATCATTGACAAAGATAACACTAATGATTGCAGACAAAAGAAGTAGCATCAACAATGGTACTCACAATTGTAAAAAGCCTAAACTCAATATCCCACCATACAACGATGGAATACAGAGTTATAAGGTTTAATTCATCAATTCACCCATACATCCATTATATAGACAGTTATAAATCCACTAGATCAGCACTAACTAACCACTTCAAATTTTCAAAAGTATAATGAGGCAGGAATCACCTAACATACTTACAAAAACACGATTTCAAGTAAAGTAACATGAAACATGAGACCAAAGCATCACCTGATTACGAGGGAAAATGTCAGCAAGAATCTTCTTGTAACGCTTTACAGGCTGCCTAGACCTTGCGCGCAGTGAAGGACAGAAGATACAGAGGTTGCCACAGGCAGGCACAACCCGTCTAGACATAATCCCCATTTTCTATAAAAACTCAAAAAGCCTCTCGTTGTGCACAAGCCAATCGGAATGCAGAAATTCAATCAACAACAGCCTTTATCTTTAACCCCCATTTTGTAAGAAAACTCAAAAGCCTCCCCTTCTGCATAAGCCAATCCAAAAGCAGAAATTCAATCAACAACAAGTGTCTTCATCTTAAATCGTGAGTAATTTTCAATAAGTTAGTTCATCAACCCAAATGGTCAAAGCAGCTCAAATTCTCAGAACTGTACTGGAACTGTGTCCTTATGCTATTACTATCGACGAAAGTTGCTAAATTTTATAAACCCAGATGTGTTTTTGCTCTTTCAATAATGCAAATCAATGAAAAGTCAAAAACACATAACGACTCAACAAAACTCCATGGTTAGAAAGCTACATAAACTAAAGAGTAAACAAAAAGAATTGGGACCAAATTATGAAAATTAAACTATACCTACATGTCCAAATAAGAGGAATTATTTTTTTGTCACAATTAAGCACATTATTAATTTTCACGATCTGGAACGGCCTGAAAGCCAGAACAAACACAAAACTTCTTTTTTTTTTTTAACGAAAGGAGACAAACTCGCACAAGTCATTATCAAACAATCAAAAGTAAAATAAAATATGATACATCAAAAATTTAACTGGAATCTATCAGAAAGTTAGAAGAATTACTTGAGAAAATTATTCAAAGGGGGTGAAAGAGGAGACCTCAACGCCTCCTCCGTGGCGTCCTCTCTCTCTCTGAGAAAAATGCCAATATTTCCAGTTAATTGATTTTTTTTTTTTTCTGTTGACATGAATATAGATTTCATAATAATATTACAGCCGGTAGTATTATCGCAACGGTCACAGCATATCTAAACGCGGTTGGATTTTGAGTAAAGGGAAAAATTCTGATAACGTGAGATTGACGCTTAGAGATGTGTATGATGATGGTGGGGCAGTGATTGAAAAATAAATCACTGGCAGTGAGTTTAGCTTGCTTGAAGCATAAATATAAAAAAGGGAAAACGTCTAGCTGTTCTATTTGCGACATGTAATACTCTCAACTCATTACATAAACCCCAACAGTCCCGCGATTTAAGGGAGTCGCCCTTTTTGATCGTATGACAAATGTGCCCCTCCGCTCTTCCACTTTTTTTAATGTCATTTTCTTAAAAACTATTTTGGTTTAATTATTTTTTTTATTATTTTACATTTAAAGCATTTTTTGTCCATATTATTTCTCTATTTCGTTTATAATCCACATTACCATATAGTACTACTTTTAAAAATAACTTTATATTGGAAGGTGTTGACACGGCAATATAAATAAAAAATCAAATAAATAAAATATATCTAAAATATTTTAAAAAATAAAATAATAAAAATAGATAATTACAAAAGCAGGATATTTCCATGCTTTTAATTTTTGTAACAAAAAAGTAAAACATGCAAAAGAGTGGAACTCTTAAAGCACGAGCAAACTAAGAGCTGGCATTTGACAATTGAAACAATTGGACTTTTATAAAAGAAATCATTGTTAATTTGTTAAGGTTAATGGAGTTCTATTTTATTCTTATCATGATTTGCGCCGTTATTTTTTCTTTCTTTTAATCAAAAAATAGCGAAGGGTATGAGAGGACGATACCACCAAAATTTTGAAAATTCCTTTTAAATAAATAAATATATATATATATATATAATTAAAATTTATGAAAAATATACTCTTTAATGTATTCTTAATGTCCTCTATTCTAAAATAACTAAGCAAAAGTGATGTATCACGTTTAAGTAATTTGTATCTAATTTTTATTGATATTATTTGAATGCTTTTAGTTTGACCTCAAAAACTTAGATTTAGGTTCTGCCATTGAGAAGTAGTGACCAATTTATACTTCAAGACATATATAATCATTCGGTCTAATTTTGAAATAATTGAAATACTTTCTTATTCACATGTTAGCATACATATGTTCCATATTTGTTAGATAAAAAGATATGTCCAACGAGTGATAGAGCCACATTCATTTGAGGAGGAGATTTTTTAAAATATATATGATACTATGTAAATTTATATTATTTTTAATATTTATCTTCTAAAAAAATAGATAGGAGTACAATCCTCTTAAATTTTTTAAAATATATATAATAATATATAAATTTATATTATTTTTAATATTTACCTTCCTAAAAAAATATGCTGATAAATGAGCTATCATTCGTGTTGCAAAGAAAGAATCATAATATTGTAAATATTATGACTCAGGTTAAAATTTGTAAACATCGATCGCAATTAATAAGGGATAAATGTTAAGATTCTTTATTAGAAGAAGTCATATCATTTTGTACTAAATAAGATAATGATATTTCTGACATGGATTATGTTTATATGGTCAAAGAAAAGTCACAACGTAAAGTTTCAACAGTTACAAATTTATATTACTATAAAGTGGATTTGTTTTATAGAGGTGTAGATATGCAACTTTGGGAATTTAATGATTGATTTCTTGAGATAGCTATAAAATTGCTACTTTATATGAAGTATTTTAATTCTAATAACTCTTTTGTAACTTTAATAAGCAAAAGTTGATTCGCTCTGCTCTATTTATTCATCTGATTTTTTTTTTCAAGTTAACTTGATGGTACTTGACAATCAATTTGAAATTTATATAATTAACATGCACTCTAGTAGTGATTTTGCAAACGTAAAAGATATTGGAAGTCTAGTTGAAAAATTGGTTGAGATAAGAAGACATGTTATGTATCATTTGATCTATTTACTCATGAATTAACTTTTATCTTACTTGTTGCAACTGCCAATGTGGAGAAGACATTTTCTTCAATAAAATTTGTAAAAAAGTCGTTTGCATAATCGGATAGAAATGGTTGGATGAATGACTATTTGGTTACATACATTGAAAAAGATGTTTTCAGCAACACTAACAATAAGTTGATTATACAATATTTTCAGAATATAAGTACTCGTTTAGAACAATTATGAACTTTGGTTTATTTTTTATATAGTTTTATTTTTAATATTTTAATATTTTTATACATGCACAATTGTTGAATCTAATATTATATTTTTTTAATACATAATATTTTTCATTTTTTTCAAAATTTATTTATGTATCAACAATCTAATTGCATCATACATTGTATCGTGAAGAAAAATTAGCATATAAAATTTATTTCCTTTGATGCAAGGGCCTGGCTCTACCACTATGTCCAACCAACTGTAATTATTAATTTTTGTCATTTTATATTCTCGATAAGTTTTTTTGTTCAATTTTGCTCTTTATAGTTCTCTTTTGTTCCCCTTTGCCTATTTAAAATTCAAATTTTATCATAATATACCTATTAATCGGCATATATATTTCACGCGTCAATGTATTTTTTTGACATGCCACGTCATCATATAGTGGTTGGAAAATATCGTGTTTTTGAATTTTTAGGAATAAAGTGGACAAAAAAAATATAAGGGACAATTGAAACTAAAAATCAATCAAATAGATAAAATGATAAAAAAGATAATTATAAAGGGCTGGATATTTCATATGCTTATTTCTTAATTATTATCAAGGAGGTAGGATTGTTACCCTAAAACTTATGCCTTGTTCGACTAATAAATAAAGGCAGTTGGGAGCTAAAGATAGTTGGGTACTTCAGGTTTTGTTTGTTTGGCTCAAAGAAACTGTAAGGCAGCCACACATGCTCATTAATTATGTCCCTTTCACAGCTTTATTTATGTTGCCTTTGAGAGGAAGACATTTTGGTTGTGGTCTAAAATAAAAGAGGAAAGTTGGTTCCTCTTTTCAATAGCCAAAACAAGGAACTAAGTCTCATCCTAAGCAATTTTGAAAGAAAAAGGGAAAAAAAAAAGGAGAAAATTAAAGACAAGGACTTGGATTTTTATCCATGATGTATTACAAAATATTTTAGATATGCAATCCAATATTTATGTCTTTAATAAGTATATTTACTTCCTAGTATCTTAATTGCCATACCATAAAAAAATCATATGAATTACATTTTTCATTTATATATTATATATAAAATACAATAAAAAAATATATTATAATTAATATCTAAATTGTCAATTAATGGATGACTTAATTCTCGTTTTCACTTGTAAAAATTGAAAGATTTCGAGTTTTAATAATCTTTTATCACCATTTGCCAATATTTATAAGAGTTCAATATCTTTAAAATGTGTGCAAATGAATTATTACCTATCAGGGCTTAAAAATTTGTGTAGCATTAAGCAAGAATTAGTTAGGAATCTTTTTTTTTTTTTGGTACAAGAAGGTGAGCAAAAACTCACAAAAGCAAAAGAAAGAAATTAATGCAAATAAGAAAAACCAACTAAATCATACTGAAGCCATGAAAGGATCCAAGGAGGAGGCTCCACTAAGATATATGTTCGAACAAGATAATCATAGGCCAAGTGAGATAGATAGTTAGCAGCAAAGTTGGCCTCTCGAAACACATGACATAAAACAACATTGGAGAAAGCTTTAGCTGTTGTATCTCTAATCTTCGAAATAATAGGGGGCACTGTAGACATCCGGGGTATATATCATTTGAATTATATCTGTTATCAGTAGTGTGTATGCCCTAGTGCATTCACAGCTTTTTATATATTAATTATTATACCACAATGGACACATGTATATTTCACATTCATAATAAATAATTATTCAAGTTGTTGATTATATTATGAATGCAGTAGTTA
>CATIWF010007969.1:0-30175 GCA_949630135.1 Balakata baccata | reverse complement strand
TAATAAAACATAACTTATTAAATAAGCATTAATAAAATCCCACCAAATATGATTTTCTCCCTAAATCTTGCTTTAATCTTGTTTTCTTTGTTGGTTTGACACTATTTCATTCAAAAACCATGAAAAATCACTCATTTGGGGTTCTCAAGGGTGTGTGATAGGGGTTTGGGGTTTAAGGATGAAAAATGGTGATAAGAACGTAGAAAAAGTTTTATATTGTCACCTTTCACAATTAGAGTTATTATAGCAAACGACCTTGAACAGTCATATTTATTCAACTTTTTTCGTTTGTCACGGTCGTAATGCCCCCTTGTTACAGTCGTGACACCTTAATTTTTCATAATTATTTTGTTATTTTATCCTTTTCTTGAAACCAAAGCTAAAATCAATCAATATACATGACATATACCTCTAATATACATTCATTATAACATTGAATCTAATACATATATACATGTATTTTATATCCTTACTTTTAATTAGCAAATTATCCTTTATATGTCATATATTCATATATTATGACTAAGCCCTAATTTATGGGTATTATAATATTTATTTCTATCTATACATTATTTAATTTTTGGAAAAATTACTATTTACTCCCTCTAGTTTGATATAATACACTAGTACCTCTCTGAAATTTGAAAAATATATAATTTGCTCTTTATAGTTTAACATAATATACTAATAACTCCATGAGATTTGAAAAAGAATATAATATACTAGTAAATATTTGCAGGGAGGCATTAGTACAATATGCCAAAATTTTAGGGGTAAATAATATAATGTTCAAATTTTAGGAAAGTACTAGTGTATTATATCAAATAACATAGAACAAATCGTATATTTTTCAAAATTTAAGAAAATACTAATTTATTATGTCAAACTAAATAGAGTAAATAGTAATTTTTTCTTATTTTTTTTATTACTTCCATACTATTTAATTATTTTTACAAAATAGACCCTAATATTTTTTTAAACATATTCATCCAATACAAAATAAATTCTAATTTTTTTTAACATGTTCCTACAAGTTTCAATGAACAAACTAGCCAGCGAAATTTAATTTACCAAACATAGAAAACAAAAAAGGTGCCATAATGGATCACACATTAAGCAAATATTAATTAACTAATTAATATCAATTAATAAATAAATTTATCATGCATGCTGCACATGTGGGTTGCATGCAAAAGGAAAAAACATACCTTAAAATGAAATAAAGTTACTGTTATTCCAAAACAACAAATGGTGAATTATATAATAGTACCTAACTATGTAAATTGTAATAATTCAGTATTTTAAATATTATTTTAGTTATAAAATATAAGTTAGGGTAATCTTATGCTATAAATAATTTTTGAAGTATTGAATTGTTACAATTTATATAGTTAAAATACCGTCCGTATAATTAACCCAAACAAGAAAATGTGTTCTACCATAGTTAAGCCACTCATCTTCTCCGTCTTATTCTTCATTTCCCAAAATCCGAACCACTCTAAGCTATTTTCTTACCTTT
Source organism: Balakata baccata (assembly GCA_949630135.1). NCBI lineage: Eukaryota > Viridiplantae > Streptophyta > Magnoliopsida > Malpighiales > Euphorbiaceae > Balakata > Balakata baccata. The sequence continues at coordinate 28,656 of CATIWF010007969.1, read as the reverse complement.
TTTCAATTTAATTCATTCGGCCAAAATATGAATTAAAGAGCAAGTGGCCGAGACACTATACAAGCCTAGGGAATGAAACATTAGTTCAACTATGGCTATAAATAATAATAATAAAAAAAAGTGGAGCTTGTATGTGGAATCAAAGGTAGAAAGGAAGAAAAACGAAGTGAGGGGGTCACAAGTCTTGCCTTAGAAAATATAGAAATTCAGGTGAGCAAATTTTTTATATTTCAAAATCAAGTGAGGCTGTAGCTTGGAAATCCCTTTCTTTTTTAAATTCTTTGCTATTCATTTTCTGGGTTAGAGTATTTTGTAGAAATGAGTATAACTGTTTTGTTTTTATTATTTCTTTTTCTTCTTGTTGAATCTGAAAACTTGAATATGAAGTTAGAATTGTTGAAATATGTAGGAGGGAGGTGCTGGTGAATTGAATAAAATTTGCAACTATACAAAATGAAAAAAAACAAGATGAAATTTGAATGCAGAGCAAAAAAAAAGTGCAATTGTACAAAACAAAACAAATAAGTTTCTTTTATGTAATTGTAGAAAAATTAAAAAAAAATAGAAATAGTAATGATTGGCTACAGTGTTATACTAAATATGACATGGTACTGTAGATAACACTAGTTTTTACTCTAAAACGGTGTTTAGCTCGAGAATCCCAATTTTGCACTGTTTTTATTCTCTTACACCTTTTTGGTATAGGGGGGCGTTGGAGATGGCTTTAATACAAATTCCAATATTTATTTATTTTTTTTTATGAAAAACCCTTTATTATATTTAAAAAGAACTATAAAATACATCTTAAAGGCAAGAAAAAAGAAGAAGAAAGAAATGAATAGTTTTTATAAATGATGTTGATGAACTAATCTTAAATTCTCGGGCCTACATGGCTGTCCACTGTCAGTATCAGAAATTGACTAGTTGATTTGGAAAATTGGGACTATTAACTCACTTTTTCTTTTTACAGATGCTCTATCTCTCTCTCTCTCTCTCCATTGCTCCCATGTAGTTACTAATTGCTTACTTGTTGCTGTATTCTCATTTCTTTCTGCTGCCACTTTCTGTCTTTTAGGTCGATCTCCAAGGAAAGGAGCGATTTTCTTCCACACCGGTTAAAGAAAAGCAGCACTCAAACAATTGTTGATTCTAGCTATAAGGAAGAGGTGGTTAACCCTTTTCTTTTCTTAATATTGTTTAGTTGTTTATGAGTCGATGATTCCTTTGTTTTGTTGTTTTTTATTTCAATTTTACAGTTCTATTATCATCCTATTTTTTTGGTTAAAGGCTAGGATTCAAACTCAAATTCAATACATAATAGTTTGATTATTAGATTAGTACCCATTAAATCAAAATTTATTTCTTTTTTATTATGTGTTATTTTTGTTCTCTTCTCTATTTGAAAATTAGTTATATATATAGTTAATAAATTTTAATTAATATAGATAGAATATAATTACACATGTTGCTTAATATACTTCTATATAAATATTAGTTAGAGATATTCACTAAAAAAATTGAAAAATAATAGTTCATATTTATCGATAATAAGACATAAGTGAGTTTATCATGTTGCATACAAGAGTATCCCATGAGGAGAAGTACTTTTAGCTTATTATTTTCTTTCTTTTCCCATCCGTAAGTGTATTTGGAACCCCAACTCTAGAGTAAAATAGAGTAATAGACTACTTATATATATATTTTTTAAATATTCATCATTTGATTTCAAATTGCACAAATTTTTTTGGTCTTGCTTCTTTAATGGTTTTTTATTTTTTCCTGATTTTTCTCTCTTAACAGGTTCCTTAATTCCCGAGCAAAACTGTCCCTTCGTTTTCATCTGTTCATTTTGCGAAGGCATCATTGCTGTTTATCTACAGTCCTTCATTACTGCTTTAGTGCTTTCTCGTCAGTCAGCATATTACAACCAAAAGGGTCCAAACAAAGAAAAAAAAGCAAAAGCAAAACATGGAGATTTTGTGTACCATTATATCCCCAATTGTAGACCGGTTGGTTGAACCTGTTGTGCGCCAGATTGGTTATGTCTTCAACTATAGCACCAACTTCCACAACCTTGAAGAAGAAGTTAAGCTGCTAAAACTAAAAAAACAAAGAGTGCAGCATTCTGTGGATGAGGCTAGGCGGAATCCAGCTAAAGAAATTGAAGCTGATGTTCAGCATTGGCTGAATAGAGGGAATAGTGTCATCGAAGAGGCAGAAAAGTTTCTTTTTGAAGTCAATGAAAGAGCAAAGAAGAGGTGTTTCATGGGAATGTGTCCTAATTTGAAGACAAGGCATGGGCTAAGCAGAAAAGCCGTGAAGGATACTGAGGTTGTTAAACTTATTAAAGAAGAAGGGAACTTTATTGACGTTTTCCGCCGCATCATCCCTCCAGGCATTGGACCTGTCAATGGCTATCAGGCCTTTGAATCAAGAACATTGATGTTGGATGAAATTATAAATGCACTCAAGGATGTTGAAGTAAATTTAGTTGGAGTGTATGGGATGAGCGGGGTGGGGAAGAGCATGCTAGTTAGAAAGCTAGCTGCTCAAGTGGAAAAAGATGGGCTATTCAAAAAGGTGGTTTTGGCAAGTGTAACTCACAAGCCCGATCTAAAAGGAATTCAGCAACAAATTGCTGATTGGTTAGATTACAAATTGGAGGTGGAATCTGTTGAAGTTCGAGCAGCTCGGTTGCATGAGCGACTCAAACGGGAGGGGAAAGTTCTCATAGTTTTAGATGATGTCTGGGAAGGATTTAAATTGGAGAGTGCAGGAATTCCTTGTGATGATGATCATAAAGGGGGAAAGGCGTTGGAGAGCGTAGGAAATATTCCTGATGACAAAGACAGGATCAAAGAACAGAGAGGATGCAAGACACTGATAACCTCTCGCAATCAGAAAGTATTATCCAAGATGGGTGTCCAGAAAGAGTACCAGAAGCAGCTTCAACTCCTGAAAGATGAAGAAGCCCGTCAACTATTTGAGAAAAAGGTGAACGATGTGAAAGATGATAATTTAGCTACTGAACTAGTCACCAGATGTGCAGGTTTGCCTGTTCTTATTGTAATACTTGCAACTGCTTTGAAAAACAAGGAATTGTCTGAATGGAAAGATGCATTTGAAAGGATTAAAAGATTTGACAATGAGGGAATTGAATCGCGAGTTTATTCACCCCTAAAGGTGAGTTTCAACTTTTTGGGGGATGAAGAGAAGGCATTATTCTTATTATGTGGACAACTCCGACCTCAATTTATCTCTATCCGTGGCTTGTTGAAGTACAGTATGGGGTTGAGCTTATTCAATCATTGCGCCACAGTAAAAGTAGCAAGAAACAGACTGCTTAAAGTGGTCAACGACCTGAAAAGGTCTTGTTTATTTCTGGAAAGTGATAACGATGAGCATGTCAAAATGCACGATGTAGTTCATAGTTTTGCAAAGTCAGTTGTATCCCAACAAGATAATGCCTTGATAGCATCAATGGACAATGAGTTGGAAGAATGGCCAGAAAAGGAGAAACTGGAGCGGTGCACGGCAATTTCTTTGCAAAATTGTAAATTCTCCATTCTTCCTGAAATGTTCGAATGTCCAAAACTCAAGTCATTTTTTCTGTACAATGATGATCCCTCTCTCAGAATCTCGGAGAATTTTTTCAGAAGAATGAGAGAACTGAGACTCCTGGATTTATCACATGTGCATTTGTCACCAATGCCTCAATCACTTTTATTTCTTGAGAACCTTCAAGCACTGTGTCTGGATTCATGCATCATGGAAGATATATCTGCAATCAGAAAGCTTAAGAAATTGCGGGTTCTCAGCTTTACTGGTTCTACAATGGTTCGTCTACCACCAGAAGTAGGGGAATTAACTTGTTTGCAAGTTTTAGATTTGAGCAGATCTGAACAACTTAAAGAGGTTCCACCAAATGTGTTGTCATGCTTGACCAGATTGGAGGCCTTGCATATAGGAAACAGCTTTGTGCAATGGGAGGGTGAAGAAGGTGACAACAGTCAAAAAAGCAACGCTAGCTTGGATGAATTAAAGCTTCTACCAAACCTAGTCACTCTTGATTTATGTATCATGGATGCAAAGCTCTTGCCCAGAGATTTGTTCTCTAAGGACCTTGAAAGTTTTAGAATATTCATCGGGAAAGAGTGGGACTGGTCTAATAAGTATAATAGCAGATGCATGTTGAAACTCAAGCTGGATGAAAGCATTCAGTTGGAGAGAGTAAAAGTTTTGCTGATGAAAGCTGAATATCTTTATTTGGATCAGCTGCAGGGCATAGAAAATGTCCTCTATGAGTTACATGGCCAAGGTTTTCCACTGTTGAAACATCTTTACATCCAAAATAGCGAAATTCAGCACATCATTGACTCAGTGTTTCCAGATGATGCATTTCCAAGTTTGGAGTTGCTGGATCTTGACAATTTAAATAACTTGGAGAAGATATGTCGTGGTCCACTCGAGGCAGAGGCCTTTTGCAGCTTAAGAAAGTTGAATGTGAGAAGCTGCAACAAATTGAATTTTCTCTTTTCACTATCTATTGCTAGGCATTTTGTTTGCCTAGGAGAAATTAATGTGTACAGTTGCCAAATTATGGAAGAAATTGTTGCCAAGGAGACTGGAGATGATTCTGGTGATGATGAAGTAATTAAGTTTGCACAATTATGTTCACTAACTTTAGAAGATCTACCAAAGTTCAAGAGCTTTAGTTCCGGATTAGTGGGACCTCTGGCAACCAAGACAACACAGAATTTCTATGCAGCTGGTAGCAGTGCAAGTGCCAAAGAAATTATATGTGTGGACGAGCCTGAAATCCAACTTTCACTTTTCAACGGGAAGGTATGTTGGTAAATTCTTTTATCCAGATTCTATCTTGCTTCTTACTTGCTACTTCCATTTTAAAAAAGAAAATTGTTACTTCCATTTTTCTATATGTTTAATGAACATGTAAAAAATTGTTTTATGCAGATTGCATTGCCCAATTTAGAAGATCTGAAGTTATATTCAGTTAGTGTAAAGGCGATCTGGTCCAACCAACTTACAGAACAATCTCTGTGCATTCAAAAGTTAACAAGTTTGATGGTTCATGGTTGTGGGGATTTGAAATATATATTTACATATTCTATGGTCGAAAGTCTTGTTAACCTTAAAAGGCTAGAGATATGTGATTGCGAGTCCTTAGAACAAATCATAACTTGTACGCAAAGATCAAGAGAAGGAGAAACAGGGACCAAGATTATGTTCCCCAAATTAGACTATTTAAAGCTTATGGATCTCCCCAAGCTTCAATCCTTCTGCACAGGTGACTTGATTGAATGTCCCTTGATGAAGGAATTGAGAATAGATGAATGCGATCAATTGAAGACATTCATTTCCAATGTTGAAAGTACATATGCGGAAACCAACCAGGATGCAAGACAAGCATACTTGGCTCTCTTTGATGAAAAGGTAATTATTCCTTTTTCTCTTTTTTGGTATAAGTTCTTTTATCTCATTTTTTTTCCCCTTTATAAAACTAATTCTACTTTTGAAATTTTATTTGAGCTTCTAAACTAAATATTTAGTTCACATCCTTCACATAAAACCTTAAAAGAATTCATGTGGAATTCTTCATCTCTAAGTGATTAAACAGTGTCTATTTTACTTGGGCAATAAAGAATTTGCAATGGATTTAAATTTCATATTTATAGTTGTCCATTGATGACTTCTGGATGAGAATCAATGCTATCTATATGCAGGGCTTACTTTTATGATTTCCTACCATATCAGGTCCATCATAAAAGAGGATCCTAATCCCAATTGTATTATGTTCCGTTTTCAAGGTCAAATGCTATTGAATTAAGATATCGAAATTTGTATTCCAGGTTGCATTTCCTAACATGGAGGAGTTGCATATTGTGTGCATGCATAAGTTGAAGATTATATGGCATGACCAAATCCAACCAGGTTCATTCTACAAATTGAAGGTGTTAAGGATTTCACATGGCAAGGAATTGTTGAACATATTTCCATCAAAACTGCTAGGAGGATTTCAAAATCTAGAAACTTTGGACGTCAAGAAATGTGATGTGTTGAAAGAGGTTTTTGATCTCCAAGAGCTTGCAGAAGTACAAGAAAAAAAATTCATAGCTACATTTGAATTGAAGACACTAGATATCGGGGACCTCCCAAAGCTGGAGCATATATGGAATGATGATCCTCAAGGAGTTCTGTCTTTTGATAACCTAAGTTCACTGAGAGTTCATGCATGTCCCAGTTTGAAAAGTATTTTCCAAGCTTCAATTGCTTTGTGTCTTCCACAACTTGAAAAAGTGGAAATATCTCTTTCTGAGGTGGAGGAAATTGTTGTAAAGGATAAGGTAGAAGCAACACGCAAGTTTTTGTTCCCTCGACTCAAGTGCTTGACCCTTTGGAGCTTACAAAACCTCAAATGTTTCTACTCGGGAAATCACATTTTAGAATGTTCAGAGCTAGAAAAATTAGTTTCCTACCACTGTTACAGGTTGGAGTTGTTTGTTTCCGAGCCTCAAAACTTGAAAAAAACTCAGATGGAGGGTGAATTTGAAATTCAAGGTCAACAACCACTTTTTGCTTTTAAGAAGGTAAAAGACATGTTTTTATTACTTTTGCAAGGATATTTAGTTCAGTTCCTTATGTTGTTCTCATATTCTGTTGGTGAAAAATCTTCCCAGATTGGATTATCATTTGTTTGTTTGCCCACTCTATGTAGACCAATAGGTTAAGTAGTCTTTCATTTTTTCCATGTTGCTTTAATGAATGTCTATTGATTTTAAACTTAGTTTTGTTGCGTGATTATTTGCAGGTTGTTCCCAACCTGACGGAATTATCATTAAACATGAAGAACGTGGAGATGATAAGGCGAAAACCATTTCCAGCAGACCTATTTCACAAAATAAAATTTCTTCACCTGCTGTGCTTTGATGATCCTTCAGAGGACTTCCCATTTGATTTACTTCAAAAATTCCCCAATATAGAAAAATTACATATAGGATGTTCTAGATTTAAAGAGCTACTTCCATATGGTGTTGTTGAGGAGAAACATGTCAGGGTTCTTGCACGGGTTCGATTCCTGATACTGGATGTGCTCCCCCTTATAAGGCATGTCTGGAATCCGAATAGCCACTCTGGCAAAGCTCTCCAGGATCTGGAAACTCTAGAAATTAGAAACTGCGATAGTTTGGTTAATTTGATACCATCCCCTGCATCTCTCTTGAATCTTACAGTTCTGGATGTCTGGGGATGTCAATCATTAGTGAATTTAGTAACATTATGTACAGCTAAAAGTATGGTGAATCTCAAGAAAATGAGTGTTAGGAATTGCGAAGTGGTGACGGAAGTTCTAGTGCAGAAGGATGAATCCCAATCCCAAAGTGAAATTATTTTTGACAAATTGGAAAGCTTGAGTCTTTTCTTTTTAAGCAGCCTCACTTGCTTCTGCTCAGCAAGTTGCATCATTAAGTTTCCTTCTTTGGAAGAAGTTTTTCTGAAACAGTGCCCCCGGCTGAAGGTTTTCTCCCAAGATGTCGTAATAGCACCAAAACTTCAGAAAGTTTATCTAACTCATGACAAGGGTGAATGGCGGCGTGTGACGGACCTTAATACCACAATACAACTAATGCATGTTGATATGGTATGCATTTATTTGTTGACTTTCCTTTTATTTTGCAGACTTGATTACGTCACTTTATGCTTTATGTGTTGTCAATCAAATAACAAAATTACGTCACTTTATGCTTTATGTGTTGTCAATCAAATAACAGACCATGTCACTTATGCACTTTATAGTTCTCTTGCTAAATGCCCCAACTTATTTTTTTTTATTTTGGGTGTTTTTGTTTTTATAAAAAAATTGGGTTTGTAGGCTGTATACAGTGGAATCCAGCACATGAGATTCTCTGAATTCCCGGAATTACAAGAGATGTGGCAAAAGCAATCACTTCCACTGAAATTCTTCAAAAATCTAAAAACGCTGGTGGTAGATGAATATTCATTTTCCTCTATTGCTGTTCCATCCAATCTGTTACAGTCTTTGAAATATTTGGAAGATCTTGAGGTGCGAAATTGCTCATCAGTGGAACAAGTATTTGGTCCACCATGTTCAGATGATGATGTGCACTCTGACCATTTGCCTATGTTGAATAATCTGCACTTGATTGATCTACCAAGGTTGATCGAGGTTCCTAAAGAAATATTGGATTTCAAAAGCCTTAAATCGCTTAAAATCTACAACTGCAGCACTTTGAGATATATAGTTACTCCTCCTATGTGCGTTGGCCTTGGGCAACTTCGAGACATGGAAGTAAGGAATTGTGCTATGGTTAAACAAATCATTGCAGAAGCTGTAGCGGAGGATGGAGATATCAAGCTGATCAATTTTCCTCTACTGTGCTCTATCACTCTTATATCTCTGCACAGTTTATCCAATTTCTATTCTGGAGGTGGTATTGTGCAATGTCCATCTTTGGAAGAGATTATCATTGGTGACTGTCCAAGCGCATTTACTTCTGCTCTCTTTCCAGAACCAGAATCAAGTGCAAGTGATAGAGTTACTGCACCAAAGGTCAGCTTCCTTTAATATATATGCTCTATTGTCCTGGCAACAGTTTTCTTCCTTAGATTGCAAAGGTCCTTTTGTTGATGTATAAGCTTTAACAGGAGATATGCACTATGGAACTCTGATGATGATGATATTATTATTATTATTATTATTTATTCATTTTCTTGATTTTTTCTTTTCTAAAAATTTGTGCGTAGTTCTTGCCCATTTTTATATCAGGTAGTCATGCTGTCATTACTTCTTTCTTTTTCACGTTTCAAAATTTTAGTCTGAAAAGAAATTTATGAACAAAAGATTGCCTTTGCAGATTAGATTCCCAAAATTGGCAGATCTGAAATTGTCTTCCATTTGTGTGGAGAAGATATGGACCAACCAACTCTGCAGTCAACAACTGACAACCTTGATTATCGATGGTTGTGGGAATTTAAAGTATTTATTTGAACATTTTATGGTTGAAAATCTTGCACTACTCAAAATACTGAAGATATGCGATTGCAAGTCCATGGAAGAAATAATAGCTGCACGAGGAGTGGGAGAAGGTGAATCGATGTTGAAGATTTTATTTCCAAAACTCGAGTTCCTAATGCTCAGAAGCCTTCCAAAATTGAAAAATTTCTACGTTGGTAAGTAACATCTTTGAATTTCCAGCTTTGATTGTTCTGCAAATGGAAAGCGATGCCCACTTGAAGACATTTGTTTTCATTTTGCGAGTACAGATGTGGAGTCCAATACTGAAGATGGGGCAAAAGCAACTCTTTTTGATAAAAAGGTGATATTTTCTATATTCCCTCCTTTTTTTTCTTTCCTTTTTACCTCATCTTGTGTAGTTTGTGTTGAATAAAAGAAAGATTTAAGTAGTGAACTTAAACTAAAATGTCACTTCTATTATTATAAAATTAAACTATAATACAAAGGTAACACAAAAATCCACATCATTTGGTCACACCCTACGACAATATGACACTATATACACAAGAAACTCACATACTCTCACTTGCACACTCGAGGCACCTTGCTTCTCTGCTCAATTGACTTCTACACTGTAGCACAAACCCAGCTTACATTCACCCTCGCTTAACTTTTCTTCACTTAGTCTTACACATTCTTTTTTTGCCTCACATATAGTACCTGCAGCACTTTCTTCTATACACACAATTAAATTGCTGAAAGCCTATTTATAGCTGCCAACAAGGGTCATATGAAGCTACAAGCACATTCACTGAATTTGGTGATATGGAACGAACCTTTTGTCGATGATGTGGAGTAAGTTTTAGAAATGAACCTTCTACAGAAGCAACATTGAATCGACAACAGTTTCTTACTTCTAATTTGTTGCACTGATTAAAGAAAAGGCAAAGTTCAAACAAATTACTGGCGATTTTAGCATAATCTAAAAATAATTTTTTAATCAAATTAAAAACTAATTATTAACCAAGATAAGCACATGACACCTTTAAATAGTAACTAAAAGAAGTCCAAAAGAAAAAGCATGTCCTCCCCGCTGTGTCAATTTGTTCAGCGATTATGACCATTGTGACTCTCTTGCTCAACAAACTCACCACTCACCACATCACTTTCGCATATAGGTTGTTTAAGTATTGTTGTCGATACTAGTTTGAGCCTGTGTTCCTCCAGGTTTTGGTATCTGTTCATTGTCCTTCCCGTTAAGAAATCTCTTATCTGGCTTTCTTGCTTTTAAACATAGTGTTATCTAATTATACTTGTTGATTTTCTAGGTCAAGTTTCCTATTAATTTGCATAAATGAATTTTATTACAGGTTGCACTTCCGAATTTGGAGGTATTGCATATTTCAAAAGTAAATTGGTTGAAGTTGATATGGCATGATGAAATTCTACCAGATTCATTCTGCAAATTGAAAGATCTAATGATAGAACATGCCAAGGAATTACTGAATATTTTTCCAATGGAAATGCCAAAGAAATTCCAGAATCTAGAATCATTGGTTGTAAAAAATTGCGATTCACTGCAAGCAGTGTTTGGTCTCCAGGTAGCAGCCTCTCAATTGAGAACTTTGGAGTTAGAGGAACTCCAAAATTTAAAACATGTACATGATATTGAGGATCCCCAAGGACTGCTGTCCTTTCATAACCTAAAATCAGTGGAGGTTTGGCATTGTCCAAATCTGAGAAGTCTCTTCTCAGCTTCAATTGCTAGAAATCTTGAACGACTAGAAGAGCTTCACCTTAGATTTTGTGGGTTAGAGGATGTAGTTTCCAAGGAGGAAAAACTAGAAGCAACTCCTAAGTTTGTGTTTCCCCGACTAAAGTTATTGTTGCTTTGGGAATTGCAAGAACTAAAGAGTTTCTGCACTGGAATACAGGCATTAGAATGTCCAATGCTAGAAGTCTTGGTCATCTATCATTGTAACAGATTGCAAGCTTTTGCTTCAGAACATCAGGACTTAGAAAGTCGTCTTGACATTTCTGATCTGCAATCACTTTTCTCTTTCGGAAAGGTATGTGCTCTACAATTTTACATCATAAATAAAGCTTTTGGTGCACCTCTGTTTCATTTAAAATGCACACGAAAAATCTAATATGTGATACAATTATTCAATTAAAAACTTTCTTTTTGGTTTAAAAAGTTCTGTACCTATCTACATTTTCAGACACACAAAAGGGAAATTATGCATAAAACCTTATTCATAGTATATCCTTCACCTGCAAATCGTTTTTTTTTTCTCACTGATTCCCAGGTAGCATCCAACTTAGAGACATTAGCATTGAACAGGAGGGACATCGCAATGATAGAGCAAGGTCAATTTCCAGCAGGCTTCTTCCACAAACTAACATTTCTTCAATTGCAGTGCTTTTATGATGCTTCAGCAGATTTCCTGTTCCATCTCCTTCAGAATTTCCAAAATTTGAAGCATCTTGCTTTGAGACATTGTTATTTCAAGGAGCTATTCCCATACGGTATTGTTGGAGAGGATACAAAGACTCTCTCCCGGATACATAAATTAAACTTGCGTTCCCTCCCTTTTATGAAGCATATATGGAGTCGAGATTGCCAAGCTGATCAAGTTTTTCAAAATCTTGATATTCTTGAGGTGTGGGAGTGCAATAGTTTGATTAATTTAGAACCATGTCCTGCGTCTTTGCTAAATCTTACAACTTTGGATGTGTGGTCGTGTCAAGGACTGGTGAACTTAGTGTCATTATCTACTGCCAACAGTCTTGTGAATCTCACCAGTATGAGTGTACGAGAATGTGATTTGGTGATAGAAATTGTAGCAAACGAGAGAGATGAATGCCAATCTCAAAGTGAGATTATTTTCAAGAAATTGGAAAGTCTAAAGCTACTTTGTTTAAACAGCCTAGCTAGCTTCTCCTCATCAGGTTGCACCATCAAATTCCCATCTTTGGAAGAATTAGTGGTGACAGAATGCCCCAGCATGAAAATTTTCTCTCAAGGAGTCATAAAAGCACCAAAACTAACAAAAGTGTGTTTAACGGAAGGAGGAGACAAATGGCAGTGGGAAAGGGATCTTAATACCACGATACAACAATTTCATTTACCTAGGGTATGTATAAACTTTGGTATATTTCCTTTTCTTCTGAACTGTGTTACATCTCTTGGAACTCACGTTTATTTGGGAAATAAAATCTGACATGTTTACTTCTCTACTTGTATACTTTCTTCGTAGAACACACTTAATTTACTGGAAAATTTTAAACTCATAACCCACTCTTTGAACTCTTTGAAAGCAAAAAACATCAAATAACCCTTGTTGCCTCTCTGTTGGACATTGTCAAATATTTTTGTGCTCTGTAATTGCAGAAAGCACAACCTTCTGAAGAAGAATGATTCGGATGTTGAATCGCATGTAGTGAGCTGATATTGGAGATCAACTGTTCTATGTTCTAAATTTGGAAGGTGGAGCAGATTATAGATTATATTCCTGTTTTGGTCAGGCTTATGGATAAATGGTGGTGAGGTTTCCCATTCTTGTTGTTACTTGAAGTGCTGTGTTTTATCAAAAATGATGATTAGTTTCCCGCTCCTATATTCTAATCACCCAGTTAAATTGGTCATGGATATTCAGTTGCTTGTCTTTGTAGTGTTTTATTTTATTTCATTGAAATTTATATCTTAATTAAGGTGGACATGAACTATATATTAAATTAAGAAAGCTTCTTAAATAGGTAGATTATGTTACAAATAATCTTTTAGTTATTGAATTGTTACAATTTACAAAGTTGGGGTATCGTTAGTGTAATTTACGATTTTTAAATAAGATCCATTTCCTTCTTTCCATATGCAAGCTTGAAAGAAAGTCATTTGCTGCACTTCTATCTATTTATGCTTTATGAACATGTGATGATGACACGAAAACATGTGCACCATACTACAAAATTAGTATCAGACTAAACATAAACGACAAAAACGGCAGCGTATTATTGACAGACAAATGACGAACATTTGGAATTCACCACTTCTATTAATTTATTAATTACATTCTTTTATATATATATATATATAAGACCTACATTATAAAAATTATACAAAGGCATATCTATATGTTTTGAGATTCCACAGGCGAGCCAATTTGGACTTCATATGAATTAATATCTTAAGGATCATCATGGCAATGCATTATTGATTTAGATGCAGCCAAAATATTTTTTAGTGGACTCAGTCGAATGGGATTCCATTGCACACGACTTATATTAATATAATAATAAATGATGTTGAGAATATTTAAATTCGAAAATTTCCAATTCTAACTAGTGAAAATATTAATAAAATCATTTTTTGATTAACTTATTAAAAATTCTTTTATGGCTGCACATTAAAGAAAAATAAAAAAAATTTTAGGTAGATTTTTTTTTTTATAATATCATCTATTGTGACATGCTTTTAATTGTTTTATTAATTGATATGAATACAATATACATACATATTATTTTATAATTGAATTATTCTATATATAACATAATAGACATAATTTATCTAAAATTTTTTTATAAAAATAATCTAATAAGAGAACTTATCAATTTATCATAGCCGGCATGGCCTATCACCGATAAGTCTATTGGTGTTTGTATTAAATTTGTCTTTTCTCAAATAATAATCGAGGAAATTTCACACTCTACTGGAATTTATAATCTTTGTTCACATAACTATTTTACATTCAAAATATTTCCAAAATATGTTAGAAATTGTTGTCTATTTTATTAAATATTTTAAGTTGAAGGAATTTCTGATATATACTCAAAATATATAAAAAATGCTGGTATAATCTTAGAAAATTATTTTCGATAAAATTGAAAAAAATATTTAGTATCGATGGAAAAAATATAAATTGGTATCAATTTTTTTAGCATTTTTGCAAAATTCCCGTAATAATATAGTTCCATTGATGACAAGATTTTAGATTGGAAACGTGGGAATGAATGAGAAGGGCCTCAACCTCACTCACCTATCTAATTTCTAAATGTCATCACGAGATGAAATTAGAAACCAGAGAACAGTCATGTCCCAGTAATTTGATATCCGTGAGAAGTTAGGCAAAAAGTTTTTTTTTTTGGGTGAAGTCTAGAAACTTTACAGGAGGAATCAATATCTTATTACTGCTGGAATACAATGTCCTAAGCAAAAAGGTCTTTGATCATGAGAATTCCCATTATCTTTTTTCTTTTTCTTTTTTCAAAACATTGAATTCCATGCTTCGCCATAAGAAAAAAGTGCATTTTTTCAAAGAATTAATAAAAAAAATTTCTATTGAATTAAAAAGAAAATTTATTTTAGGATGCAAGACTGACCCACTAATCAATCACTTTCCCTCCTGCAAAAATGTGATTGAGTGTCCAATCTCACAATAAACCGTAAAAAAAACATTTATTTATCTAAAAGTTGAGAAATTAACGGTCATGATCAACAAACCTCCATTGCCGTTGAGCTCCCCTCCCCTCCCCTCCCCTACCTTAACTATCATCATCCTCTCTTTCACTTCTCCTTTTCGTCTTCTCTCTCCCTTTTCCTCCCTCTCTCTCTCTCTCAGTCTCTCCGCACCATACGATTCTCTCTCTCTCTCTCTCTCTCTCTCTCTCTCTCTCTCGCGTCGTACAGTTTTCTCCCGTTTTCTTTCTATTTCAAGAATTCTCAATTCTCTCTCTCTTTCTGACTTAAAGATAGTTTCAAAATTTGCTTCCGATTTCCGTTTGTTTTTGTATCCTCTCTTTGTCCATTTGAGTTGGCCCTGCTCACGAGATCTTTCCCTGCAGAAGAGGATTCGAATAAGAGATTGAGTTCTCACCTCTCTCTGTTCGAATTCTATTTCTCTGATTGAGCCTATTTGTGCACTCTTCGAGCTCCAGAGAGAAGTTTTTGGCGTTTGGTAATATGAATTTAACTATTCCCTTTTGGTTGCTTAAGATTTTTGAGCAAAATTGAATTAAGTTTTTTCTTTTTAAACATAATTTTGACTCTTCCCTTCCCTTCTAAAGCTGATTTCTTTTAATGGGTGCCCAGCAAAATCAGACATTGATCGATTTCTGTTAGTTTATCTGTCCTGAAAATAGGAATGTATTTCTTTTTCGGAAACTTGCATTTTGACAGAGTTTATATTCATGAAGAAATTAGTTCCCTTGATGCTTCCATATGCTAATTTATATTTGATTTCTTGTCTTGGATTGTTTTGCATGCAGAGATAATACAGGCAATTGAAGAAATTCAGTGCTCTTGAAATGGACAGTTCAGAGACATGAATAGATTCTGGATTTCGGAAATTAATTTAAGCTTATTTATTTCCTAATTATCATTATTTGGTCGTGTATTTGCCTAATTAACGAGAAAAGGCGATACAATGGATACCCATATTGGCTCACTTGTTTCAAGATTGCAAATGCTCTCCACATCTGATCACGCCTCTGTGGTGTCTATGAACTTATTCGTGGCGCTTCTTTGCGCTTGTATTGTTATTGGTCATCTTCTGGAGGAGAACCGATGGATAAACGAGTCCATTACGGCCCTTCTAATTGTGAGATTCTATCTATTTGAACTTTTTTTTGTTCCTTCACGGCACAGGTGTTTTAGAAGTGAAAATGTGAAATTAAAGCACACTTGTAAAATTTATTTTACCTTCTTATGGATTCTTGTAAATTAGGGATATGAATTATTTTTCACTATGAATTTTCTGATAGTGAATGGTTTTACCGCAGGGTGTCTGCACTGGGGTTGTTATTCTGCTAATTAGTGGTGGGAAAAGTTCACACCTTCTGGTATTTAGTGAGGATCTTTTCTTCATATATCTTCTACCACCTATTATATTCAACGCAGGGTATGTTTCTTGTTCTTTTCGATTTTTGTTGAGGTGCTCTTTATGATGAATCCTTTTTGAAATCAGTTACTTTCACCACTTATATGCTTCTTTTCAAATCTCGAATCTGTCATTATATTTTTATATAAAATTTTATTTTTAAAAATTTACACTAGCATACTTTTGTGTTAATGTTCTATTTGGATTTTTTTATGACTGATATCTGCAAGCTTGATTTCATCTTTAATCTTGACCCTGCATCCTCTGCCAGATTTCAGGTGAAAAAGAAGCAGTTCTTCCGTAACTTCATCACTATCATGCTATTTGGTGCTATTGGCACGTTAATCTCCTGTTGTATCATATCATTGGGTATGTGGAAACTTCAATGAAGTTCTTTTATTTCCTTGTCATGCTTCTGAAGCATCTTTAAGACAGACAAATCAGATATTCATTTTATTTTTATTTTGCTGAGTTTGTCTTAGTGCATCTTTTGTGTGGAAAAGTAATGAACAAGGTTCTTTGAAAAGAAAGAAGCGCATAGCTATTTCTCTGTTAATTTTGTTTAACTAACGTGTAATATATATGTAATTTACTTTATGTACATAACAGCATTCGTAATGTTTTGACCATCTATTGTTTTGAGCACAAAAGTAGAAAAGGTGTACTTGTCTTATGATCATCTTTGAATTAGTTGTTAAATGTATGGCTTAGAAGATTTGTCTTATGATCCAGAATAGATAAGCATTCTGAATACCTTTGGGTCTTACAATTCCATGTCAACTTTTTTGTTTTATTAACGAAAACAGAAACTAGAATGCCTGGTAGCAAACTTCTGTGGTATTCAATCTTTGTTTTATTAGTGCTTACTTTTATCTTTGCTCTGACAGGTGCAATAGAATTTTTTAGGAAAATGGATATCGGTCCGCTGGATATTGGGGATTACCTTGGTATTACATTTGTGGTTCCTTTTGTTTCATTTTTTATTTTTGTATTTTTCTCTTTTTCACATTGAAAGCTTACTTGTTCTACCATTTTCAGCAATTGGTGCTATATTTGCTGCAACAGATTCTGTTTGCACTTTGCAGGTATTGTGCATATTAGAGAAAAATTGATCTTTTTACTTGTAATGACTAAGACACAGCACATATTAAATTAAATTTGTTTCATCTGTTGATGTAGGTGCTTAATCAGGATGAGACGCCTTTGCTTTATAGTCTTGTGTTTGGGGAGGGTGTTGTAAATGATGCTACATCAGTGGTGCTTTTCAATGCAATTCAGAGCTTTGATCTGACCAATATCAATCCCAGAATTGCATGGCAGTTTATTTGCAACTTTTTGTATTTATTTCTCACAAGTACTATGCTGGGAGTTGTAGTAAGCCTCTCTCTCCTCTCTCTTCCTCATATTGACAGGCATCTGCACTTGTCCAAACGTGAATGAATTATTGTGTCAAATTCATGTGGTTCTTTTTCTTGCAGACTGGGCTACTTAGTGCTTACATTATCAAAAGGCTATACTTTGGCAGGTACCCAGTGGTTGGAATCTATATCTATCATTTGTCCTAGGTTCTCGCATAATTTTTGTGTCACTGGCTGGTTCAATAGTCAAATTTCTTTGTGAAAACCCAATGAGTCCTTGAATTGGAATTTTAAAAGGTGTGTTAATACAATTCCATCAGTTGGATGGGTGATTGAGTTAATGAAGCCATGCATAATTCAAATACATATAATGTTGTGAAACTTTGGCTACATTTTATATATCATTATTTGCTGAGGGTTTTAATAGAAATTTTAATTTTGGAAGATATGTTTATAGGTCATAGATAGACATAGATATGATTTTGTCGACATAGATATGATTTTGTCGTCAAACTTAAAATGGAAGTACTTGAATGATACTGCTATAACTCTGTCTAATATGATTCAGGCACTCAACTGATCGCGAGTTTGCTCTTATGATGCTGATGGCCTACCTTTCATACATGTTGGCTGAAGTAAGATGTGTTAACTTTTTGAGATCCTTCTCCTGTTATCTTCTAATGCTTTCTTACATTTTTTTTTTTGGTAAATTTGTTGGCCATAGAACTTTGATTCAGGGACTTCAATTTTTCATGCAGCTATTTTATTTGAGTGGCATCCTCACTGTATTTTTCTGTGGGATTGTAATGTCCCATTACACCTGGCACAATGTGACTGAGAGTTCAAGAGTCACTACAAAGTATGTCTTATCTGAAAAATTTTCTTTTATTGTTGGGAGACATAGTTATGACTTTCTGAGTCAGAGAATGCTCATTTTCATGGTGCTTTGCGTCTTACATCCCAGGCATGCTTTTGCGACCCTCTCATTTGTTGCGGAAATTTTTATTTTCCTTTATGTTGGTATGGATGCTTTGGACATTGAAAAGTGGAGATTTGTCAGTGATAGGTATGTTCCTTCCTCCGGGATTACATTCTATAGAAATTTTGCACGGTGCTGATCTAACAGATTTATGGGACCTTTTGTCTTTAAATATAGAAATTCTTATGCCTGGTGATTTTGTCTTTTTACAGTCCTGGAACATCAGTTGCAGTGAGTTCAATACTACTGGCTCTTGTTATGGTTGGAAGAGCAGCATTTGTTTTTCCTTTGTCCTTTTTATCCAATCTATCTAAGAAATCTCCTACTGAGAAAATTGGCTTCAAACAGCAAGTGCGCAATTCTGTTTCACTGATCTTATCTTTTGCTTCTTTTTTCTTTTTCCTTTTTTCAATTCTCAGTCCTTAGGTCTATCAAAGTGCTTTAACTTCGGTTCTCTTTAGGTTATCATCTGGTGGGCTGGTCTAATGAGAGGTGCTGTGTCAATGGCACTTGCATATAATAAGGTAGACTTTTCATAGTCCTCTTTAGTTGGGAAATAGGCATACACTCATCAAAGTTAGGTCACTGGGATTGAGATACCAGAAAAGAATGTTGATTTATGTTGTTGATTAATATTGGTGAATTATATGCCATTGCGTTTGATATTCATGATAAATTACTGCAGTTTACTAGCTTGGGGCATACCCATTTGCGAGGAAATGCAATAATGATTACCAGCACGATAACAGTTGTTCTTTTCAGCACTGTGGTAAGATATCCCTTTTCTAGGCTGTGTTTGCGTACCTTGATATTTTCTAAAATTTCTTTTTGCAGCCTATTTTTTGCAACTTTATAAGGTTTGCTATTGCCTATTATTATCTGCCTGATGATTGATGAACTACAGTGCAAATAAAGTTGAGAACAACAAATTCGATGTTCACATTGTAGCTTTTGGTTTTTATAGATTACTGTTGTCTAGTTGGATGTTCAGTGAATTTTCATTTTGAAATTCAACTGGCAGCTACAATTATGATCTATTCGCCCATTCTTTGCGACATCTCTTTTACAAACCAACATTTACATGTATTTCCATTTTTTGATTTCGCTCAGGTGTTCGGTTTGATGACTAAACCTCTTATAAGATTTTTGTTGCCGCTTCCAAAACAACCTGAGAGAAGCTTGTCTATATCTTCAGAAGCAAATACTCCGAAGGCAGTTACAGTGCCGCTTCTTGGAGACAACCAAGACTCATTAGATGATCTTGGGAACCATGACGTTCCCCGCCCAAGTAGTATACGTGCTCTTCTGACTACCCCAACACATACCGTTCATTACTACTGGCGCAAGTTTGATAATGCATTTATGCGTCCTGTGTTTGGTGGCCGGGGTTTTGTACCCTTTGTTCCTGGCTCACCAACAGAACGAAGTCCCCCCCATCAATGGCAATGAAAAGAAAGACAACGATGTAAAAAGATGTATAGTTATAAGCATGTTCAAAATAACTGGGATCAATGAACCTTTTGCCAAAAATTTTGCAAAGATTTTAGCGTCGTTATTTGTTTTGCTGTGCAACATATTGTGGCTATTGCTTCATTTTCATTGTTTTTTCTTCATGATTAACATCAATGGCATAATGCCCTTTCCCTGTAGGATATGAAGGTATTATTAACTTATGCTACCATTCTGCTGAATGGATAGTTGTTCAGTTGGTAATTTAATGCTTTGTAACTGATGTTTCCTATATAAAGTGCAAATATGTCTAGTTATTGGATTTTTTTTTTCTTTAGGCAGACCTCCAAAACTGTAAATATTTTAACTCGTGCATATCCAAATTTGAGAGGACAACTGAATATGTGGGAAACTTGGAATGCTGTATGCAAAATAAGCCAAGAATGAATGCGTTGAACAGGGTTAAAACTGCATATCATGATAAAATTTCCATGTAAGATTGAAGAAAAAGGTTAAACCTAAGACATTCCACCAGCTTAGCGTAAATGACAAGTTGTAGAGGAACTCAATCAGTTGAAATGCCTGTTAGTGTAGGAGAATCCACCAAATCCAGATTGTCCAGTATCTCCACTTGTATCATTTGAACCATATTGTGAAACTAACGAGCTCAAGTGTGGCATATAAGGTGAACCATATGGTCTAGTAGCTACTGAAGCATATCTTGAGTTTGAAGGACCAGAGACACCAGGTTGAGGGTTTAAAGAACCAGAGAAACCAGATCCATATTGTCCAGCCATTGAACTTGTTTCTAGTGTGGGAAGAGCAGAACCCACTGTGCCATTGAGACGATCTAAGGAGTTTGGAGGCCTAGTATCTTGGGAGAAGCCTCCAAAACTGTAGAGCCCTGAAGATGATATTAACTGCTGTGCACCTTGTCCTGATAAAAAACTTGTCGTGTGCATATGAGATAGCATTGAGTGCCTGGTCAAAGTAGCACTTGCAGAAACATTAGTGACACTAGTGGCAGGTGCAGTTCTTCCAGATGATGGGGACACATACAGCCTATCTTCGCTCCAGTTCAAGACAGATGCTTGTTTTAAGTTCCCTGCAGTCTTGACAGATCCACTTGAGGGTAGCACCTCCATCCTGAGTCGTTTATATGTATCGTGCTGATTTGGCTGAGCCCCAGAAGGCACATTGCGCTTGTTTCCAATCTGCATTTGTGGCTGCACCACATGCTTAGGGGAAGTTTCAGCAGCTTTTTTCTCATCTTTCTGCTCCTTAAGCTGCAGGATCTGATTTCTAATGATCTCAGGTGAGTACTCTGCATGAAGATTGTATTTCCCTATTAATTTCAGAATACCTTTCAGAGCAGCTAGTTGTGTACCTGTAGCATTATCCTGTGAAGATTTTCATAACATAAGAAACCTTGATAAGAAAAAGTTGATCATTCTAGTAAGATTCCTGATGAAGTGAGGTGAAATTTACCAGTGCAGTTAAGGATTTATTTCCCTTTTCATAAATCTTTTTGTAGGTCTCCTCAGCATACTCAGAGTGTGCTCTAAGCAGGGGCACTGGAGGGAACTTATCAACTAGTTCAAAAGCATATATGAAAGGAATAGCCTCAAGTCTCTTATTTTTGGCAATAAGTTTCTTGATAAAATCTGTTAAAATCAAAAGAAGATTGCAGCTTTCCATCAACTGCAATGAAACTATTGTATAATATATCATGTATACTAGTAATTGAGCACAAATTCCATAAATTCGAAACCAGAAAATTTACCCCGCATTTCAAGCACAGGTCAAGATCAGGTAACCAATAATCGAAAATATTTCATATCAACACTTAGCAATTCCTAAAGATTGATTAGCAAAATCATAAGGGCCTTATATGAATAGATAACAGCATGAAAGTTGAATTCTTTAAACCCAAGCTATCAAAAAGAAAAACAATCACAAGTGTAAGAATCCTATGAAACTCACCATGAGCCTTATCTGCAAAACCAAAAGCACGAAACAACTTAGGAGCCTTCTCAGCCTCCGAAACTCTAACGAAATGCTTCAATAAGTCATCCTTATTAAACTCATCCACTAATCCAAAAATAGCCACAAGCATCAAGAAACCTAAAACCTCCATAGACTTCTTCATCTTCAATTCCCAGTCCAAAGCCATTTCCAGTGCCTCATTCCTCATTTGGGATTCCAACAAAGGCCCTACCCTATTTAATTCCTCAAGCAAAAACATACAATTCCTTCTTGTAACATCCAAATTAGCACCCAAATCGATTTTACAAGAAGCCGATGGATAGAAGAATCTCGATGCTTCGAGTACTAGTTTTCCAGGATTAGCCATACGCTTAAAGACTTCATACACTGTATTTTTCAATACCTTACGCTCCTTTAAATGCTCATTTAAGTAGACTACAAGTGACTGACCGCTGTCAATGGGTATAGAATTGTTTACGTCTGGGGTTTCATTTTGGGATTGAACAAAGAGTTCTCTATTGCAATCTTCGATTTTGCTTTCCGGGTTCTTATTTGGAGATTGAACAGACGATTCTGCAACGGTATTTACAGTTATCCGTTTTAGGGTTTCGATTTGAGATGGAAAATATTGTTGGGTATTGGTTTGGTGGATTTGTTCGAGATGTTCGACTTGTGTTTTAATGGAGAGGAAATGATCCTCGAGGTCCTGCCATTGAAGGACAAACTGGGCAAGTTTTGAGGTGTAGATTTTGAGTTCTCTGAAAGTTTCCCGAAGATTTTGAGAGTCATATCGCACTTCATCTAGTGTAGAGGACATTGAAATGCAAGAATCAAGAACGGTACCAGACTGGATGTAGGGGAAAATGAAATTCATTTGGTTGTTGGGCGATGACAGCCTCTCCCTCTCTCCATTAAACTAGAATTATTATTAACCTCAAAAATCAAAATCGAACTAAGATTAATTCGATTTTATTTTTGATTAATGGGCACTCGGTATATATTGGAGAAATGCTACATATTCTAATTCCTTTAATTTCAATTTATATAAAAATATTTATATTTTAATATAAATTAAATAATTTAAATAGAGATATGGATAAAGTACTTATTTTAATACAAAATAGGTAAAAATTAGTACAAATAGCATTTTTTTAGGTTAAATATACAAATTAGTTTCTAAATTATATTCTATAAAGCGAGGTACTCTCAACTTTGAATTCAATACATATTAATTTATGAACTATATCTTATAGAGTAAATTGCCACTCACTAGATCAAATTAGCTCACGGTTCTAGTTTAAGAAATTTAATATGTAAAAAATTTAACTACATCGAGCTTAAAGTGCAAAAACTTATTTGTACCGAATCAAAATTGAAGAAATAACCTACTTTATAGGTATAATTTAAGAGTTAATTTACAACTTTAGCCCGATTTTTTAATAAATTGAGTAGGATATACATATATAATTTTTTGACTTGTCCAGTAATTATCTTTGAAAGTCCAAAAGGCAAATTAGTAACTTCATTTACTATTCTTGAGGGAAAGTGCAGGACACAACTTTGGATTCATAATTCAACTTTTCAATTCTCAAAGCACATTTGCCTTCACCAATCCTCTATTTTCTCTGGGGTCGAGGAAGTTACTATCTCATGACAGGGATTGCAACTGAGATACAAATAGTATTGAAATTTATACATCTCACCTGTCAACATTCGGAGTTTTACCTTTATGAATCCCAGAAACTCAAAACGACAATTCATCTCTTGTCTACGTGATTCCATCACGGTTAAAAAAATTAGAATGCAGTTCATCCATAATGCGAGCTTTCAAAAGTGAAAGCTACTAGATAGAAAACTTAAATACCAGCTCCACTCTTATATACCATTACTTCCAAGTAACACTAACTCCTTTTCTCTATTAGAATCTGACATTTTACAGTCGACGCTTTTTAGTTATAAGCTATTTTGTATAAAATGCAACACTCTGAAAACCCTTACTCCTAAAAATGTAAAAGGGCAGACTTATAGTCCCTCACTATTTCTCGGCAGATTTATAATGAGACGGTGAAATTTGTAAGTTGAAGTTCTTAACTATTAACATACTTTGATTTGATATACTGAGGTGGCTTCATGTTCAGGGGTGTGAATGGTATCCAAGAAAAATACTGACAAGTGAAACCACAACGACAAAAAGAAGAGGAAATCCAACTTGTACTCTTTTTGCACTTGTCCTGCTCTTCAACACCACCTGCCATGGAAGACAAATCTGTGTTAAGAAACTCATTTAAGAAGCAACTAGAATGAATTTAGCTCCCTCCACAACTACAAGTCCAAAGAGAAGAAAAGAAAATGGTGAAGAGTATTCCGTAGCCTTAGGTAAATAAATCATTTGTGCATGCGTATTTTTGCACCAGTAATAAGTTTTCTTCTGGCAACAGAACTTACTAATTCCTCCTGCAAAAATTTTCTCTCCTGAATGCTTACTCTCCTCTCTTCTGTCAAATTCAAAATGGTTGCTTCAGCCTGAAGGGAAAGTAAAATTAAAAAAAGTTAGTAATTTCAATCCAAGAGATACTTGGACATCCAAATTCATGAAAAACCTGCAAGGGAAAAAAATTGACAGTTGCTAATTGCATAAAATACAATAAAAATCAAATTTGCACTTGTAACATTGAAGCGTGCATATATATATATATATATATATATATATAAACAGTCTAGAAAAATTTTTACCAATTTCTGATTTCTTATATTTAAAAGCCATGTCTTGCGAGCTCTAAAATATCGTAAGTATCAAAAAGCATTCCAGAATGACCCAGTTGAAAAACAAATTCGGAGAGTAAATAGTTCCTACAAGTTTCCCTAAGAGAAAGATAAGGAGGAAAAACAGACTACAGTCATCAGTGGCCACCTGACATCACAAAGGTGCAGATTATATCAAACTCTAATTTTTTCGTTCATTTTTCCTCTTTTCTTTCTTTCCTTTTTTTTCCCCTTTTTCTGGGAGAGAATATAGCAGCTGCTGTGGTAACCAACTAGAAGGACCTCTTCTTCCAATACCAGAGCTAATGTACAAGAATGTAATTTCATGCATGCAATTTTTTTTTTTTTTTCAACAAATGCTCCAGGAATTTGAATTAGAAGCAGAGAGAGACTAACCTCATTTAGCTTTGATTCAAGTAGATTTAGTTTTGACTTCATCTCCTCAATATCACTTACTAAATTCAGCTCTGTCACAGCCTTTACTGTTAGAATTTCTTCATTCTCCATTGCATTCTCTGGTTGGGGCATCTCCGCATCCTTCTCCAGAGCATCACCTATGGAATGCTTCACCGCATTCATTGGCAGAGAGAACTCAGCATCCTTTGCCAGCTTATCATTACTTGTATCCTTCACTACATTCATTGGTGAAGGGAACTCCGCATCCTTTGCCAGCTTATCATTAATGGTATCCTTCAATAAATTCTTTGGTGAATGGTCGGCATCCTCCGTCAGCTTATCCCTAATGGTATCCTTCACTGCATCCTTTTCTAACTTATCTGCCACAGCATCCTTTTCTCGCTTCAACTGTTCACCATTAACAAAATCATTATTTGGCATCAACAATATGTTATTTGCTGGCTTTGACTTCTGAATGTCAATCACATCCTTTTTTGGCTTCAACTCCACCACCTTTTCGGTTTTGGAGTCCTGCGCATAGATCATTTCAGATTCGCCATTCTTGGCAACCTGACACAAATGGAAGATAACAAGGACATAGTACTTTAGAACCACAATCTGATAAAAGCTGGAAAACAAGTCATCACATTAACATCCTGGACTGGAATGTTCAATCCAACTGAACTACAGAAGTTCACTAAAGTCAAGAAAGAAGAGAATTTTTTACCGAGCGCAGTGGGGCAGTGTCATCAACTCCACCCAATACTGGGTCTGTCAGCACTGATGGATCAAAAAGAGGTCTCCGCTTAAGCACCCCATTAATTGGTGAAAGTACTGGAGATTGAGGAGGGCTAATGAGTACCACTCTCAGCTTGAGCTCTTCAATGAACTTGCCATCATCTTTGTTAAACTGCCAATTAAGAATGGGAGGACGGAAGAAGGGATAAATGCAAAAAGAATCAAAAGTGAGGGTCAAAGTCAAACCTATAAATACTAAATGCTTACTGTATCTGGTGTTATGTCTTTGTCGGTCATCCCAAAAGGAACAACAATGCTTTGGATTAAGAACTTGTCTTTACACAACATCTCAGGAGGAACTGTCTTTGGAGCTTGCATAGTAACTACATTAACATTGACACATGGCAATCAAAACAACACCACATAACAGAAGGAATTAATATGCCCAAAGAATGATGTGAAGAATGCGGTTAAAGATGAAAAATGAAGAAAAGCAACTAAGAGTGTGAAAACACAGAATTTATAAACAGCTTTTCTAGCCTCCATTGCATGTCTGGTAATTCAAAAAATCCTAGATTTCTTAGTATATCATATCCTTGTAACAACATCCAGACTTCAGGGGCAGTCAAGAGGATCTGCTACTTTTAAATGATGATATGAGTTTCTTGAAAGGATCTCCCAGTATCTCTTATATTTTTTATTCATAAAAGAACTTCATTAAGACGAGGACAAAGCATAGCCAATTCTAGCAAGAATAAGGGTAATGGCAAGAAAAATAGCCCCACTTGAAGCTTCAAACTTTATTACAGATAACAATGACTAAGGAAAAGTTATATGAAGACACATGCATGTGCAAGCATGTATACAAGATGGTTTCAACAAATCACCCAAATGAAATGGAGAAAGCTTGCCTGTAAATACACAAGTTGATTTTGGTGATACGATGCCAACATTTGGTCGCACGCAATATTTCTTAGGGGAAGTAGTCTTAACCTGAAAATATCATGTCAGAATCATATAGGTATCTAGCATTATATGTATCAAAACTGAAAATTTGAATGAAATTGAGCAAAATGCAATTTAAACCTTGAAAGCAACATTGTGGAAGGTGTTATTGGTAAGCTGCACTTCGCATGAGCTCTGCTTCTTCAATTCAACTGCAAAGGGACAATATCACAACTATTACAATCCTGAAAAGATGATGCAACTATTCATCTAAATATCCAGGCAACTAAAACATATTCCTAGATTATCTCAAAGGCCACACATAATTTTCATTTTTTTCAGCCCCCTGAAAGTGAAATGACGAGAATGTTTTATGCCTTCTCACAACTTCTCTATATTTTCCATCTCTATTTTCCTCTTCTCGCCTGCCCAAAAGTAAGCGTCAGTAAAACTAAATAAACCGTAATTCGTAATCCTTTTTATTCTTTTTCCCAAGCCCTATTCTCATTGATGAAGCAGAATATCAGTTATCCTTGGTAGCAATAACAATCACAAAAATCATTGAAAAGCTACAGCAATGGAAAAAGAAAAGAATGATTACACATGGGGCCGTACTCACATATAAATGTCAGCTCCCTGGGCTGGACCTCTAAAAGTTGCGTGTTCATGATTCTTCTTTCCCACAAAATCTTATCAGTGTTCAAAGCTAGCTTTCCTCTGCATAATCAAAGAAATCATAGTTAGACCCACTTGCGAAACTCCTAAAAGCTGCCTGATAAACACAACCATGTACTGTGGTCCAAAAGTCGGTTCTCGAATCATTTCCACTTGATCAAATCTGAATCAATATTCTATTAAAAAAATAACATGTCATAATCACTGCACGAGCACCGCTGTTTCGAAAGAAAACTAATCAACACAGTTGCATTAATTAGCAACTATAAATTTTATAAACCAAAGAATAACAAAATCACCAAAACAACTGATTGATTGCATTTGGAAGGGGAAAAAAAAAAGAAAAGAAATAAAAGGTATCTAAATTCAAGACAGACTCCTTTGAAAAAAAAATCAACAGAAAAAAAAAATAAAAACGAAGATCGGACACAGAGCAAACACAAACGCTCAACACAACCAAATCTTCGCCAAGCATAAAAATGACTGGAATTGCCGCAACTCAGCAGACCGGCAAAGCATTTGATCAGAGGAGGACAGAGAAGGTCAATGTTTAGAAATGAAACCAACACGAATACTAAATCCAATTCAACTCGTTCTCAAGCAAAAAAATTATTGAGCAGAAAATCAATATACATAAATCAGTCGCCTCCTCTAAGTTCAACAGTAACATAAACAATATAAGAGCAAAACTGGAAAGTCAAAACAAGTCAAAGAAACTGCACCGACTGAGTCAGTCTTCAAAAAAACTCCTATTCGAAATTGATCACAGCGTTCAACTCAAAGCGGGCAAAGCTCAGCTCAGAATCAAATCAAATAATTAAGCAAAACATGACACAAAAACGACGACGAAAAGAACCGTCCTCCTTTTCACCTACTCTCCTCCGCCGAAGTCCAGACAGAATGCCACACTGCCTGACTACACCATTTCAAAAACAAAACAAAAAAAAAGCAAAACGACAACGTTTTGGTATCTTGCCAACGCTATTGACCAATCATCCAGAAACAAACGAGCATAATAAAAGCGAGATAGAGAGAGCTTACAGGAATCTGAGGAGTAACACTGTAGAGAGAGAAGAGAAGGGGAAGCTGAATTTAAGGATAGAGAGAATATAGAATTGCGTGAATGTGGCGTTTTTTGAAAGTGACGTTTCGTTAATCGCATAAGGTTGTGGTTGAATAGAAAAATTCAAAGCACAAAGCAACTTACAGAATAGAAATTGGGAGAGAGAGATGGATCGATTGTGTTTGGTGAGCCGAAACCGATACCGAAACGGAAACAAGGTTTGCTGCAGAAGAGAAAGGGAAAGGGAAAGTGAAAGCTACGTTTTGGTGCAGAGTGAAGAAGATAGAAAAGTGGTGGGCATAGCAGTGTGTATGGAGATGGGTGGTGGTTGGACAGAAAGCTGAAATAGGTGTTGTTGTACCGGCCGTTAACTAATCGGGTTTCTTTGCTGAATAATGAATTTGCTGTGAATTCTCATCCCCTCAACGTCACGCCCC